>JAEAOA010002313.1:227500-315000 GCA_016746295.1 Potamilus streckersoni | reverse complement strand
GTGGTCCTAAATGATAGCGATGATCCATGTACATTATCTTTATGTCTATTGGTCCTAAATGATAGCAATGATCCGTGTACATTATCTTTATGTCTAGTGGTCTTAAATGATAGTGATGATCCATGTACATTATCTTTATGTCTATTGATCCTAAATGATAGTGATGATCCATGTACATTATCTTTATGTCTAGTGGTCCTAAATGATAGCGATGATCCATGTACATTATCTTTATGTCTATTGGTCCTAAATGATAGCGATGATCCATGTACATTATCTTTATGTCTATTGGTCCTAAATGATAGCAATGATCCGTGTACATTATCTTTATGTCTAGTGGTCCTAAATGATAGTGATGATCCATGTACATTAACTTTATGTCTAGTGGTCCTAAATGATAGTGATGATTCATGTACATTATCTTTATGTCTAGTGGTCCTAAATGATAGTGATGATCCATGTACATTATCTTTATGTCTAGTGGTCCTAAATGATAGTGATGATCCATGTACATTATCTTTATGTCTATTGATCCTAAATGATAGCGATGATCCATGTACATTATCTTTATGTCTATTGGTCCTAAATGATAGCAATGATCCGTGTACATTATCTTTATGTCTAGTGGTCCTAAATGATAGTGATGATCCATGTACATTAACTTTATGTCTAGTGGTCCTAAATGATAGTGATGATTCATGTACATTATCTTTATGTCTAGTGGTCCTAAATGATAGTGATGATCCATGTACATTATCTTTATGTCTAGTGGTCCTAAATGATAGCGATGATCCATGTACATTATCTTTATGTCTATTGGTCCTAAATGATAGCGATGATCCATGTACATTATCTTTATGTCTATTGGTCCTAAATGATAGCAATGATCCGTGTACATTATCTTTATGTCTAGTGGTCCTAAATGATAGTGATGATCCATGTACATTAACTTTATGTCTAGTGGTCCTAAATGATAGTGATGATTCATGTACATTATCTTTATGTCTAGTGGTCCTAATTGATAGTGATGATCCATGTACATTATCTTTATGTCTAGTGGTCCTAAATGATAGTGATGATCCATGTACATTATCTTTATGTCTAGTGGTCCTAAATGATAGCAATGATCCATGTACATTATCTTTATGTCTAGTGGTCTTAAATAATAGCGATGATCCATGTACATTATCTTTATGTCTAGTGGTCTTAAATGATAGTGATGATCCATGTACATTATCTTTATGTCTATTGATCCTAAATGATAGTGATGATCCATGTACATTATCTTTATGTCTAGTGGTCCTAAATGATAGTGATGATCCATGTACATTATCTGTATGTCTAGTGGTCCTAAATGATAGTGATGATCCATGTACATTATCTTTATGTCTAATGGTCCTAAATTATATCGATGATCCATGTACATTATCTTCAAAATCGTGTTCTCACTGCCAAAAATGGCTACCATATAATTGTGCCATTGAGTGTTCTGAAAAAGCCACACTCATCAATGTGTCAGCAACTCATCAGATTAAGCAATGACATTCCATGCTGTTTGCCCCTCAATGCAAACCCTTTAAGAAACAAAACTTGCAGATATTCCTCTTTTGTCAACACGCCAACACATTGTAGTGATATCTTTCATCTGTGATCTGACACACTGAATCCATGTGATCTTTTTTTTAGGGAAGGGGTCAGTGTAAGAAATTGGCATTCACTGTTAACTATGTGATACTTTTTTATATTGTCTAGCATAGCTAAAGGAATATGGCTGACAAGATTCAAACCAATCACTACAATGTTGTATACAATATTCCTTTGTGGAGTAATGACTAAATATGTCTTATTTGGAAAGTTTTCATTTACCTAACTATATTGAAAGGAATAATAACATCATATTAATAATAACTTTATTTATAGTGATGTTAACTCGGATAAACATAAAATATAAAAAATGTTTATGGTAATGGGTGACATCAAGTCTGCTTACCGATCAATACCATTATAGGTTTGGGTACTGATTTATCAGACTTCAAAACAACATCATCTAAAAACAAAATTGTTCAATTATCTCTAATTTGCTGAACTAAAACATATTAAATAAGTCTGTCAATATATGTGTGACAATTTCCATTTACAGGATTGATAGTGGGTTAAAAGTATTATTAATGGCATATATATATATATATATATATATATATATATATATATATATATATATATATATATATATATATATATATATATATATATATATATATGCTTTCTTGGACACATTTGCCTGAGCCAGAGGCTTGAATCCACACAAACAGTGGTGAGATGGCAGTGATCAGTATAGACAAGCAATTTTATCCACTCAGCCAGCCATAGTCCCACAAAATTATGTAAGATAGGTAAATTTACACAAAATAGATAAAATTGCACAGAATAATATAGAATAGGTAAATTGCACAGAATAATGTAAAATAGGTAAAATTACACAGAATAATGTAAAATTGGTAAAATTATACAAAATAATGTAAATAGGTAAAATTACACAGAATAATGTAAAATAGGTAAAATTGCACAGAATAATGTAAAATAGGTAAAATTACACAGAATAATGTAAAATAGGTAACATTACACAGAATAATGTGCAATAGTTAAAATTGCACACAATGATGTAAAATAAGTAAAATTACTCAGAATAATGTAAAATAGGTAAAATTGCACAGAATAATGTAAAATAGGTAAAATTGCACCGAATAAAGTAAAATAGGTAAACTTGCACAGAATAATTTAAAATAGACAAAATTGCACAGAATAATGTAAAATAGGTAACATTACACAGAATAATGTGCAATAGGTAAAATTACACAGAATAATGTAAAATAGGTAAAATTGCACAGATTAATGTTGTTGTTGTTGTTGGGCTTAACGCCATTTTTCAGCACACGATAGGCTATTCATGGCGGCCAGTATTAATGGTGGAGGAAGAAACCGGGAAATCACAGGAAAGAACCACCGACACATATCCACATTCGCCAAATCCTAGACTCGAACCCACGAAGACAGAGATGAGATGGCAGTGATCCGTAACGGACAGCGCTTTAGACCACTCGGCGATTCGGGGCCCCACGCAGATTAATGTTAAATATGTAAAATTACACAGATCAATGTAAAATAGGAAAAATTACACAGAATAATGTAACATAGGTACAATTGCACAGAATAATGTAAAATTGCACAGAATAATATAAAATAGGTAAAATTGCACAGAATAATGTAAAATAGGTAAAATTGCACAGAATAAAGTAAAATAGGTAAAATTACTCAGAATAATGTAAAAAAGGTAAAATTACACAGAATAATGTAAAAAAGGTAAAATTACACAATACTGTAAAATAGGTAAAATTGCACAGAATAATGTAAAAAAGGTAAAATTACACAGAATAATGTAAAAAAGGTAAAATTACACAATAATGTAAAATAGGTAAAATTGCACAGAATAATGTAAAAAAGGTAAAATTACACAGAATAATGTAAAAAAGGTAAAATTACACAATAATGTAAAATAGGTAAAATTGCACAGAATAATGTAAAAAAGGTAAAATTACACAGAATAATGTAAAAAAGGTAAAATTACACAATACTGTAAAATAGGTAAAATTGCACAGAATAATGTAAAAAAGGTAAAATTACACAGAATAATGTAAAAAAGGTAAAATTACACAATAATGTAAAATAGGTAAAATTACACAGAATAATGTAAAATAGGTAAAATTGCACAAAATAATGTAAAATAGGTAAAATTACACAGAATAATGTAAAAAAGGTAAAATTACACAATAATGTAAAATAGGTAAAATTACACAGAATAATGTAAAATAGGTAAAATTACACAGAATAAAGTAAAATAGGTAAAATTGCACAGAATAATTTAAAATAGATAAAATTGCACAGAATAATGTAAAATAGGTAACATTACACAGAATAATGTGCAATAGGTAAAATTACACAGAATAATGTAAAATAGGTAAAATTGCACAGAATAATGTAAAATAGGTAAAATTACACAGAATAATGTAAAATAGGTAAAATTACACAGAATAATGTAAAATAGGTAAAATTAAAAATAATGTAAAATAGGTAAAATTGCATAGAATAAAGTGAAATAGGTAAAATTGCACAGAATAATGTAAAATAGGTAAAATTGCACAGAATAATGTAAAATAGGTAAAATTACTCAGAATAATGTAAAATTGCACAGAATAATGTAAAATAGGTAAAATTGCACAGAATAATGTAAAATAGGTAAAAATTAACATGATATAAAGTTAGGAAGATAGTTTACATATTCGTACTTGCCAGACTTCTTGACAGTTTATTTGGGGAGTGGGGAGGAGAGGACTGTATGTAGTAGTATTTGATGGCACCTTAATGCAGTATATGCTTTCATCTGAAGGTAAAGTTTTCAAAAATGAAATAATGAATTGTACAAATAAAATAAACATTGAGTGTAACAAGATGGCCAGGTGACCAAATGTTCTAAAGTACTTGCCTTTATTAAATCACTGCCATCTCACCTCTGTTGGTTTGAGTCTCAGCCAGTGTGGATATGTGAGAAAGCTGTCCAGTAACTTCCTGTGGGTCAGTAGTTTTTACCTGGTTTTTTCCCGGGTTCTTCCTACACCAGTTTTGTATAGTCTATCATGCACTGAATAGTGTTAAAACCCAAACAACAAGAATAACTAAGATAAAATATAAAATATAATAATATTAAATTTACATTTCTTGAGATGCAAAAGTGTATTGTGGTCCTGAGAGGTTGATTGCAGTCTGTGTGCATGACCCAGATAAGCACTTTTGCACCATTGAAAAAAAGTTTCATATAGGCATTTAGAAAATTATTGGAAATTCAAAATATAATAGGAAATAAAATATTCCATTACTTTAAAACAAGAACTACCTGGTAAGCTTAACATTCTTGTATTGACATATATATCACCACATTCACATATCACAACCATACAGACTAAAACAAATCCTCACAAAGTTTGTATTTACAATCCATTGGACTGCGAAATTCACAATTAACTTGTAATTGCTCCTGTGCCGCTCCATGTAGTAAATGGATTGTTGAAGATGATACAGATTTCATTAATGTTCATATTTACACTCATTAAAAACTCCTTTTCCAAAGATCTTGTTGAAGTTTTCTCCTGACATTAAAAGTGATAATAGATAATAATAATCATAATAATGTCTTTATTTAAAGATGGTAACTTAGTTAAATACAGTTAATCGCTTTTGAGGGTCTTTGCAATATACTAAATTTTAAGATATAAAAAGTGAAAAATAAAATGAAATAAAAAAATTATTTACAAGTAAACACATCAATAAATAGATACTAAAAGACATAAGTGAATGCAAGTTTCATTTTGAAAATAAGAGTACTCAAAATTTTAAATACTTGCCTTATTTATATTACGTACAAAATTTCATCCTTTGATGGCATAAATTGCCAGTAATATTGATAGATGTTTGTCACTGAATCAGATCCACTGTCTTGATGGTCATTGTTGCTCATTAAAAAGGTTTTTTTTTTACACCTACCTCAATGCAGGGTTGAAAGATGTCATATACTTCAGGATCACTAATGTCAGTGTCGTGTTGTGTTGTCGGGATGTGCAAAGTATAAAATGCTACCCATTGCTACTGCACTTTCATAGTCATACTCTGTCAAGCAAGTTCTGAAATTTAATTTTGCTGGGCTTTTGCTTACTAAACAGATGGCTCATTGTTCTCTGAACCATAACTGTGTTTCAGCAGTTTGCCTTTGAAAATGGACCATGCTCCAAAAGCGACACTGCCCCCAGCTTCATTCCAATTACAAAAATAATCACATTTTTCATTTTATGTCTGAAGAAAATTCTAACTTTAGTGCAGATTTGCCACCAATCATGAACTTGGTAAAAGCCTTCCACAAAGATTGCTTCAGAAATGCAATTCACTGTTATGGAGTGTACTAATTTTTTGTTATCAGATCTTTCTGATTTATCAAAGAAATTGAGTTATACCACTTATAAAAATAAATTTTCAGATTTCCAAGATCATCACTAACATGATTAACAGTAATCATACCCTGAAAGGACTAACACAAATTATCCTAGCTGTTGTCAATGACTCATTGTACCCTGGGAATTCTCTTCATTTTTGCATGAAATGAGGGTAGGGAATGCAACTTTAGGATTACTCCTGAATGCATGCAGACAAATCTATTCCCAAGAGATTCTCCTTCATCCAGATGCTTAGGTATATTTTCACATTGGACCCAATCTTTTCATCCTTAACCAGTTTTATTACAAAAATCTTATAATACTTTTTGCCCCAAGTGGCCAAGTAGTCTAAAGCGCTGACCTTTACGGATCATAGCTATCTCAAATCTGTCTGCATGAGTTCAAATCCAGACTCGACTAACGTGAGTAAGTGAGATAGCCTGCCAGTAACTTCTCGAGGGTCGGTGGTTCTTCCCTGGGTTTTCCAGGGTTCTTCCTCCACCATTAATACTGGCCGCCATGTATAGCCTAACTTGTGCTGAAAAATGGTGTTAAACCCTACAACAACAACTAATACTTTTTGCAAAGGTTCATCTGTCAACATGCAGTCCTGCTTTGGAAATAAGGCCAAAAGGATTAAAATCCAGACACAAACTCCAGTTCCAAAACTGGGAAATTTTGACTGTAGAAGAATTTAAATTTAAATTTAATTTTTTCAGTTTACTTTTTTATGTGAGTAAAAAATGTGCATTATTAGGTATCATGATTGTAGAACTAATATTTCTCCATTTTTTTACCAACCACATTGGAGTGTCATAAATGATTTTGATGTTGCAGAGTTCGGAAGTAGGGTGCTCCACAAGACACATAAATGGTGCACTCAGAGATAATGACGCAATGAATCCTTTGCAAAAAATGACTCATAAATTGTCAAGAAATGCCTGTTTTTATCATTTCTGTGCAATAAATGATCAAATAAGCAACAAATATTTAAATTTAATGATATTATCAAAATTCATCCCATAACTTATTTTAACTTGGAGATTTTTTTTTTCATTTTCACCTGAAATGGGCGGTAATAAAGACATTTTGGGAGTTATTTTTCTGAATACAGTATGACATCATTACAGTATGCTCCATTTTAACATGAATTCGCATATAACGTGGTCGTGGAGTGGCTCCCAAAATTTTATATACATGTATTCTTAAAAGTATGAAACAGAAAAAAAAATATTTTTCAATGTCATTTTAGAGAAGAGATCGTGTATGATCGTGGCATGGCTACTGAAATTTTGTATGCATTTTTTCTCATACACAAAAGACCTGTGTCTTGAAAGTACTAAAATAATGTGTAAAAACTTTTTCAGAAATCACTCAGTGTTTCGCCAATGTCGCAAATTGCAATATTTTTCCTTATTGGTGGCAAATTATCCTATCTCGATATTTTTTTTATTGGCGACATTATTGGCTGAATTGTAGAAAAAGAATAACCCCCACAAGAACACTAACTCTCACCTATTAAGTAGGCAGGAAGGAACATTAACTACAATTGCCCATACATCAGCCAATTCATTTTTGACACAAATGTATCCAGATAAAATAGTAGCGGAAATTTCAAAGGAAACATTACCTGTGAAGCACAGAGTGTTATGAAAATGTATAAAGCAAATGGGAAAAAAACTTAGTCTCAATGATGCAATAAATTTTTTTATGTTGCCGCCACAATAAGAAATGGGCATATGTTTAGTTCTCCAATGGTGTCCTTTAGCAGTGACTTCATTAACACATGTACCCTTCATTAAAGTAAGCCGACTTCAGTTTCTTCAACAAAAACAATGAACCTTTCTTCAAAGGAAGTCATTAACGAACTTAAATAAAAGCAATGGAATCTGATGGATTGTTTCATTTTCCAACATGACTGGAACATTTTTACTGTGCCGTGAGTTTCCTTTCTACAGGTAAAAAATTTTTTATGATTACGAACTCTACTGATGGCACTGAAAACTCAGTCTTTTATTGACTTCGGCTGTACTGAGAAATAAATGTGCTTCATGATCTGGTTGTGCTATTTTTTTTCCACCGAATTCAGATCTATATGACCTGACAAAATTACTGAATATATTATGTTTCTTTGTGTGCATATTTTCAATGGAATTACTTGTATTGTGGATTCAATGTATGTGACATGATTTGCTGGTGAGTACATGGTGTTGATACTTTATTCATTGCTAAACATTATACATGTATATATAAACAGTTTACATGTATATGTACTAATGCATGGTTCTCTGAATAAAATAAATTATTATATATGCCTTTTTTTCACTACAGGTGTATTTCTCATTTAATAAGCATCAATTTGAGATGATGACTGTGCTAATGAAGCATGTATTTTCAGGCCCACATTTAATACCTACCCCACCCTTGCACATTTTTGGGGGATACATGCATCATTTTCTTTTGCTAACTAACCTGGTTGCTTATAACACAGTTCTGTGTGTAACATGGTCGAGTTCTTTGGCTCCCATCTGCAATGTTATAGCAGGGTCACACTGTAGTTATAAACACATCTGTGTGCTAGATTTACATTGTTACTGGATGTTTACTTATATGAAAGATGTTGTTTTTGCATGGCTACTTTGCTAGCACACATGCAGCAGAGTGACCTTTTCTTTTAATTTGCATATTAGACCAGCTATTGTCATGTCCCATTTTACACCAGATTTCAGGCTTATCCTACTTTAGCAAAGGTGAATGTGCAGTTCAATCCAATCTGATGTAATACTCCAAGTCCAAACATCTAAAATTGAACTTAAATTCAGGTTTCATAACTGGTAATTTTTAGCTTAAAAGACAACAGGTCTCAGATATTAAGTTTTTCCACAGTATTTGTTTATCATGAGTGAAAAATCTATATTATTTGGTATCATTGTAAAACTATATATTTCCCTTTTCTGTAATCCATCCAGTTTGGTGTGATGTAAATGATGTGGACATTACAGAGCTGAGAAGTTAAGTGCTACCTCATGACACATAAGTGTGGCATGTAAGGATAATGAGTTATAACTGCATTACTTTAAGTGTGAGGCAATGTGAATGATGAAAGTTAACTGTTGGTTACAGGCCCCCCCCCTCTCTCTCTCTCTCTCTCTCTCTCTCTCTCTCTCTCTCTCTCTCACACACACACAAACACACACAAACAAAATTTGTAAACGCTACTGTCAGGGAAAGTGGGAGTTTAAAATTATGTAATCCACGTGACATAATGTGACTGGTATGAATACTGACTGTTACGAATACTGTGACTGTATGAATACCGCAAAAGCTTGCTTGATGAATGGTCAAGTGTTAGGTATACAAAAGATGTGCAGTATCAGGTAATCAGGCCTACCATGTATTCTTGTTTTTATTTTATCACATTGTGTATAAGTCAGTTTATGTACAACATTAATTTAATTACACATTTTATCTTCTCATCTACTGTCATGTAGATGTAAGATGTAATTAAAAACATTTGGATACTCTTACTTTTTTAGTTTTGTGTTCTTGACTAAAGTTGAAGGGTGAGTGATTGGTTGGATTTTTAATCTAGCTTAAACAATTTTTCAGTAATTTTGATGTGATGTCTGCAGTGTGGCAGTTTATAGTGATGTATAGCACTGGGGCATCATGCCGCAGACATGTAGCATGATGTCCCATCAAGTTACATTATCCTGACCCAGCAAACCAGTCCTAACACTAACCTCTCAATACTAAGCACCAAGCGAGGCAGCTGTTGGTACCATTTTTATAAGTCTTTGTTATGACTCAGCAAAAGATCGAAACCTGAAATCTCCCACATTTGAGGCAGACGCTATACCACTAGGCCACTGGAGTGGTCTGAAGGTGAAGGGGGATAATCATCTCTTCTTCTTTATTTTAGTCATCCATTCATAGTCAAACTGATAACTTAGTTGCTGTGGTCTTTTTTCCCCAAGCCTCAAATGTGCTTTTTTAATGGATAAAGAATGAAGCTTATATATATATATATATATATATATATATATATATATATATATATATATATATATATATATATATATATATATATATATATCTATATATATATATATATATATATATATCTATATATGGGGCTGCTGAAGCCAAGGTCTGTGTCACTGGGACTGAAAATTTGAAATTGTGATTTTTCTTTCTAAACAACAAGTCATATTTTCGGGGCTTAATTTTCATCAGACTTCTTAAGTGTACTGTACTGAGGAAAGAGCATGCAGTGCTTTATTGATTTTGAGGCTGAGAGACAAAAGGTCATGGTCATTCAGATAAAATAGCAAATTGGTGGTCAGGGATGCATGATAAATGAATTTTTCTTCATCAAATTTCCATCAGATTTCATTTGTTGCATACTCTTGGACACAGACACCTTGCTGTTGATTCTCAAACCCAGAAGTCACGGTAATCAGTTTAGTTCCAAATGACATGTTCACCATCCTGAAATTTCCCATATCCTTTTTTTCATCAGATTCATTGTTTTGTTGGATTACACTTGAGATATGGCTGCTCCCAGTTGAGTCTGCGATCAGCCATTCTTCTGATTGGTTATATTTAAACTGCTGTGGTCTTTATATGTGAGTAGTTTAGAAATTTCAGTTACATGTGGTTGAATTGGCAATGTGCAACGTTGTTCTGACATGTAGTTGCACCATTATCAGATGATAAACTGAATAAACTTACATTCAAAAGTTTCAAAGATATATAAAAAAAATATCCTGTCTTGGACGTGTGTCAGAATTATTGTTTACAATAAACATTGGAACCCCAAGTGGTCACATGGTATACAATGTTCTCTTTTACTGATATCTGCTAACCCATCTCTGTCCACTTGGGTTTTTAGGTTTGGACTTGGTCAGTTTGGGTATGTGAGACAGCTTACTAATATCTTTCAGTAGACCTTGGATTTTACCTGGGTTTTACCTGGGTTCTTTCTCCACCAGTTATACTGGCCGCCATATACAGCATATCTTGTGCTGAGAAATGGCATTTAACCCAAAACAACAAATTATATTAAACATCAGTGGTTAAAATTCATTAGCCATGTATTATCAAGACTGATTACACTTCTTAAGGTTATATTTCAGCAGAAATCAAAGTAATGTAAGGTAGTAATGAACAAGTACTGGTTATATTTGGGACACTGCTTATATATGGGACACTGCTTATATTTGGGACACTGCTTAGATTTGGGACAGCATCCATGTAAATGTAAATGTCTCAGTTTGATAGTTTAAAATCCAAGCGTACTTATTGATTTCCAACATTTTATTTATAACTGTAATGGTTATCAAATATTGTGTTGTCTTTATCAATATAGTACAGGCTGTAATCTGGACTGAATTAATTTCTTATAGTCCAGGCTGTATCAATATGCTACAGTCGAAGCTTTATCAGTATTATAATCTGGGCTGTATCAATATGCTATAGTCCAGACTGTATTAAGTATGCTTTAGTCTAGGCTGTATCAACTTAATATAGTTAATGGCTGTATCAGTATACCATTGCCAGGCTGTCACTGCATTATAGTCCAGGCTGTATTAATGTACCTTAGTCTGGTCTGTATCAAGTTAGTATAGTTCTGGCTGTATCAGTATGCATGGACGCCTGCAAGATTTTTTGCAGAGGGGGTGGGGGTAAGGATCTTTTCATGAAGGTTCGGTTAGTCACAACTGGAAGAGATAGTATAAAAAGCAGTCTGAAACTATCAGCTGTCACTGTGTTATAGTCCAGGCAGTATCAATATGCTGTAATCTGGGCTGTACAATTCAGTATAACTCAGGCTGTATCAATATGCTATAGTTCAGATTGTAGCAATATGCTGCTGTCTGGGCTGTATCACTCTGTATGACTCTGGCTGTATTAGTATGATATAGTCCAGACTGAATAAAAATGCTGTAGTCTGGTCTGTATCAATTTAGTATAACTCAGGCTGTATCAGTATGCTATAGTCCAGGCAGTCTAAATGTGTTACCAGTCTGTATACAATAAATGAGTAAATACAACTTGCATAAAAGTATTATACACATTTATGTATTACCCGTAGTTTTCCTGTTGTGTGAAAAATATCATAGATTACCCTAAGACATGCAAAACCTGCAGGGTTTTGTAAAGATTAATAAATGACCAATATCTGTGTTGGCTTCTTTTCATTATAAACATGGTATAAAACAGATGGGAATGGTTAATCATCCTTTCTTTTTACCACTGAGTCTCCAAACTCTCTACATTTCAGTCCATGTGGTCCACTGAGTCCCCAAACTGTCTAAATTTCAGTCCATGTAGTCCACTGAGTCTCCAAACTGTCTAAATTTCAGTCCATGTGGTCCACTGAGTCTCCAAACTGTCTACATTTCAGTCCATGTAGTCCACTGAGTCTCCAAACAGTCTAAGTTTCAGTCCATGTGGTCCACTGAGTCTCCAAACTGTCTACACTTCAGTCCATGTGGTCCACTGAGTCCCCAAACTGTCTACATTTCAGTCCATGTGGTCCACTGAGTCTCCAAACTGTCTACATTTCAGTCCATGTGGTCCACATGATAAAAGGAAATAACACAGCAGTCATTTCAACCAGAGAATTCAAAATTTGTTTCTTGCCCTTGAGCTGTCTCAACCATTCCATCACTTGCTTTCTTTGCTAAATGCAGAAACAAAGCCATGCCTATACATTAATTCCAAATCAATAAAAAAAATCATGTACCCCTAAATAATCACTAGATGGCAATTTTCTATCTCTGAATCCAATTACAACAGCAAATCAGAAGCAGCATCAGAAGTCTCAACAGTCAGTGAAGTATGCCTAGCCAAACCTATGGATATATTTTAAGACCGCGAATATGTTAAAATTCTAATGAACAAATTTATATCACTTATTTTAATATTATTGTCATTGATATACAATGCTATAGAAGTTCATATTCTAAAATTATATCTGTGGCAGTTTAAGATTTTAGTAAACACAACAACCATGCCATTTTAATGAATTACTAAGCTATTAAATTGAAGATGTTATTATGTTGATTATTGTCTTGTTATTTCATCTTTAATCTTAAAAAAATTTAGCTTAACTGTAAAACATAGCTAAACATCAACAGTAGAATGGTTTTCTATTTCAAACTGGGTGCATTGTTTCAAGTAGGAAATGAGTCTATTGATATATTACTACTAGTAATATGGGGGCCACGAGTGCCCGAGTGGTCTAAAGACTCTCCGTTACAGATCACTGCCATCTCACCTCTGTCTGCGTGGGTTCAAGTCTAAGATTTGGCGAATTTGAATATGTGAGAAAGCTTGCCAGTAGCTTCTCGTGGGTCGGTGGTTCTATCCACGGATTTCCCGGTTTCTTCCTCCAACATTTATACTGGTCGCCATGTATAGCCTATCATGTGCTGGAAAATAGCATTAAGCCCCACAACAACAACAACAACAACTGCTAGTAATATGAATAAAAATAAAATTTATAACACCCAGACATAAATACCCGTCAGAGCAATGGGGGGGAGCATGGTAGGGAAACACTGAGATAACTCACGTTATATTCGCTAATTTATTTTATTTCAGGCTGTGTCAGTATGCTGTAGTCTTGGCTGTATCAATATGCTGTAATCTGACTGTATTAGTATGCTGTAGTCTGGACTGTATCAGTATGCTGTAGTCTTGACTGTATTAGTATGCTGTAGTCTGCTGTATCAGTATGCTGTAGTCCAGGCTGTATCAGTATGCTGTAGTCTGGACTGTATCAGTATGCCGTAGTCGGGACTGTATCAGTATGCTGTAGTCTGGGCTGAATTAATATGATATAGTTTTAAATATATCAATACTCTACCATTAGATTATTTCCTACCATTCAGATTAATGTTAGAAGAACTTCTTCTAAAAACTAAAACCCACATACCCTTTTTGGATTGTACATCTATGTGCAGAACAGGTGTTATAATGTACTATCAGATATTTTGTTTCATCTATATCAGCCTTGTTGTGATTTCAGGGTGGGTCAGCTGAGGCAGACAAAGAGGAACATAAACACACACGTATGCAGGACAACTACAACTTTGTATGGCAAAAGGATAACAAGCAGCAAGTGACTGCATCCGAAAATGATGGAGATGATTCTAAGACAGCAAAAGAAATCAAAAAATAAATATTTTGACAATGAATGTGAGTTATTGATTGCATTTAAAAACGAAATGCTTTCTCTGTGATATAGTTGTTGTCATTTCCATACTGTTGAAATACTTTTTTATACAGCCACCAAAAGTGGATAATGTTAAGATGCTATCCATTTGTCTTTCTGCTTGTTAATCTTTCGCTGACAAATTTCATTTCTGCATAAAAGCTAGTCCACTGTCAGCATTTACCATACTTTTTGAATAAAATATACTTTGGTTTAGGAAGAACCCTAGCATTTCTGGTGTCAAAAAGTCAAAGGTCAGTGTCATTGTGACTCGAAGAAAAAGAATGGTTCTTTCCGCGGATTTCCTGGTTTCTTCCTCCACCATTTATACAGGGAAATTAATTAACTAATACTACAATGAAAACATTGCGTATTACATTCTTTTTCTTCGAGTCACATGCACAGTCACTTGAGTTCTCTACCATCTGTAATTACCAAGCATTATAGACAGCTTGTACTTGCATTAAAAAAAGAAGTCTATTGATTTTGGGGTCGAATCGTCAAAGGTTGAAGTCATTGTAACTGAAGAAAAATGGTTTCTTGACAATAAATCCAAGCCTTCATTATCATTATATAATGCTATCAAATTATGTGGATGACACATAGGCAAGGAAGAACCCTGTGCTGAAAGGAAAAAAATTGTTTCAACACAATAACTTGAGATCTTAATCATCATTGCTAATCAAACTTTGTTGATGGCTTGCACTTGGAGCAAGGAAAAACCATATTAATTTCAGGGTCAAAAGTTCAAATGCCAGAATGTCACCAAACTTGTTGATCGTTTATGGTTGGGATTAAGGAAGAACCCTGTCAGTTTTAGGTTCAAAATGTCAAAAGTCAAGGTCATTGAGACCAAAAGAAGAAAAATAGCTTTTACACATTGACATTAATTTTGCTTCACAGATCTGACCAAACTGGGCAGATGGCTTGTACTTGTGATAAGCAAGAAGTTTATTGAGCATTATGTCCAAAGAAGAGAAGCCAAGGTAACTGAGACAAGAAAATAGTTTCCATACAACAGTGTTAATTCTGGATCTCCTATATGAAAGTTAGTGGATGGGTTACACTTGAGGTCAGAAAGTGGCTTGTTGATTTTGGAGTCAAAAGTTTGATATCATTGTGACTGTTCTGTAAACAAATTCTAGTTGTTTTCATAGGGGACTGTTAAACATGATGGGCGTATAATGTGGCACCTAAAATACTCTTGTTCATACATTTTTAATGCTATAATTGTAGTATGAAAGGTTTTCTTTAGTACTAGTCATCAATACAAAACTTTAGGAACATTAAATGTAATAACAGTAGAACATTATGTGCTATTCTATTGGATTTTATTTTACTGGTGCTAGTCCCCCTAGTCCAAGGATTTTATTCCCTTCTCCAGTTAGTAATTGGAGGTTTGGAATGAAAAGCAGCATGATCACATGTTAATGCATTAGTCAGATATCAACAATTGAAATATCTTCATTATTTTCCTTGAAATCATTGCATCTATATACATGTCTCTTGTCAAATGGCATTGATGTTTTCATTATAGTGTTAGTTAATTTCTACATGTATTGTTTTCTTGAATCTTTGCCCATTTTTAGGGTTTCAAGTCCATTGGTAATAAAAAGTTGCCTCTTGTGTTTCAACCCTCAGATATAACAGGTGTAAGTATTTCCTACCTTTTTGCTGTTCTGGTTTATTGATGTATTTATATGTTTTCCTTCAGCCTTCATAATGTCACAAGGTGTGGGTATAAAATTACACTGTGGGACACTTACACCATGTGTCTTGCATGCACATCATATGTACATATAGATGGTTGCTCTGTTTGTTGTTTGTGACCAGCAAAGTTTGGGCCTCAGCAGAAAGTCACCATGCTTATAAGGCAAAGATAGAAGGTCCTACTTCTTCCTTTTCTTGACTTATACTGTTCCAAAGAGGAGGCTGTGGCACTATGTAATGTATGAAAATTGCATATGGCTACAATATTTCCAGATGTACAGAAGTTACCTGCTTTAGAGAGTTGTCAGCACTTCCTGTTGAACAGAATATGCCCTGCTTCAATGATAGAGATATGCAGAATTTGAAAGTCACTTGTTCTACAAAGTGGAGAGCTCAGAGGGAGGGATCTTTGGTAATTACAGGCAATGGGGAGTCGCAAACACCAAATACTTAACCTTGGCTTCCTAATGCTAGTGAAGCACACTTGTCATGCTATGATAGTAGACCTTAATGTCAGGATTGTTTCAGTCCAGATTACTGAAAAGAGACCACCCACTGCATATGTGGCTGGTCATTGCCTGCTGACTTGGCAAGTACTAAAGTTTGGTGACTGGGCATCAGTCACTAAAATATGGGTCTTGTGATAGTGATAGAAGGTCTGTCACCAAGTACTGATCTAAATCGGTTAGCTTCCAGTCATCAGACCAGTTACCACATTTTGACACCCAGTCTAGAAGACAATACTGATTCATTAACATGCTTTTTTATGTTTGCATTCAGTCCCTATGAGTAATGGACTTAAATATTTGAGGACCAGTCTGAGGAAAAGTATTGGGTAGATACCTCTATTCTTTTTTTGATGTTTCCTTGGTGCTTTATTACTCTACTGATGGTAAGGCAGCTACTGGTTTTACCATAACCTTGCATGCCAGCTTTTTCAGCAGTCTTTAATCGATGGAAAAAGGAATCCTTTTTGTCCTTTATTGTCCAACAGCCTTGCAAAGACTGTTAGAGACCATGGCTAAGATATTCAAAAAGCACTGTCGTGCATGTGGAACTTTCTGCAGAGCTCCTTCACATCTGGAGGGATGTGGTCTTGGAGGCATGCAGAAATTTGCCTTATCACAACAAAAATAATACATGGTGTCCCACTAAATTCAGAGGGCCAAATCATACAGTTGCCACAATATTTAAGAGATCTGCAACACTAGTCCCTGACTGCTTTGGTGGCCTAAGTGAGAAGAGTCTCCACCTTGGATGCAGGAGGTCACAGGATCATACCCAGGCCAAGTCATTCTTGTAAAAATGGTACTAGCAGAAGCCTTACTTGACGCTCAGCATTAAGAAGTTAGTGTTAGGACTGGTCGGCCTGGTGTTACTTGGTGGTACCTGATATTACATGTCTGCAACATGATGCCCCAGTGCTAGACATCACTATGGACTGCCACACTGCAGATATCTTAGCAATATGAATGGAAAATTGTTAAAGCTACATTAAAACTCCAGATCACTTGCACACTCCATGCAGTATTAGTCCTGCTAAATTGGTAAAGAAATCACTCAGTTTAAAAATAGTTTTCTGTCCTTCATAACAAGGCTACATGAGACCCATGGAGGAAGACTCTTCCCTTACATAAAAATGGAGGCAGTTGCTCTCAGGCAATCACACACTCTCATTGCAAAGTCCTTTCTTCCAAAGTCCCTTTTAGTGCCAGATTAATAAGTTGCTTTATAATAGTTTGGTTGGATCTCTTGAATGATGTGTGGGTTCATTCCAAAATAAGAGAGATGTAATGGTTTTGCTTCAGGGATCCAGCACCTCTTTCAAAGTCCCCCAGTCTGTTCCAGTAGTCTGAACAGGTATTTCTGCAGATGTACTACCTTTGGAGGGAGGGTACAGCAGAGAGGTTGAAGTACCTAAGTTGAGGATTTTATTCCTGACTTTCCATGGTTTCAGAGAGAAGAGGAAAATATTGACTCATCAACTGTCTTAGATCAGATTCCTTTTTGGAGGAGTTGAAAATGGAGACAACTGCCTTAGTCAAGAAAAGCATCAGGCAAAATGGCTGGGTAGGCATAATCAATTTCCAGGATGCTTATCCTCAGATCCCCATCTTTCCATCCCACAGAAAATTCCTGCAGTTTTTTGTCCGAAACATGAAATCTTTCAATTTTGGGCTCTTCCTTTTAGACTATTTTCTACCCCCATAGTCTGTATCAGAGTGATGGCTGTAATAGTGTCTTGTTCCCATCCTTCCATAATTCAACAGCTGGTTGAAGCACAATTTCAGTGGATCTTCCATGCTAAAAGGTTTAAGATTTGTCTTTTTTGGGATGGTGACTTGACCCATTCTCCAGTCAAAAGGATGATTTTATTCTTTCTCAGAATTTCATTTATTGGTTAAAAATTTTTTCACTTATGAAGAAATGGCCACACTAGTTTAATAGGATATCAAATCCTGGTTTTCTTAAAGGAGGAACACATACTTCTTGTCAGTATTGTGTTGTAGTATGTACATAGAATATAATGCTCACTCTTCCTACTGCACTTCAAAAATTCAAACTCCATCAATCAGGAAAAATTTAGTTTTGATGGGGCTTTGCTTTTTTCCCAAATGGTTTGTCCTTATTTTTGATTCACAACTGCGTTTCAGCATTCAGCTGTAAAATATTAACACAATTCCCCACATTTCTGACAAGCAAATTAATCATTATATTCTATGTGTGGAGCAAAATCTCATCTCATTGAATCATCGCCTCTAAATGCAAACTAGCCATATGCCATATGGCTTAAACATTAGGCAAAAAAGGGAAATAATTTTTAATTCTCCAATGTGCTTCTTATTCATTTACCAAATGAATTGGGTTTTTCCATTTCCTGTATTTTACCTATGCAAATTAGCAAACTGCCCCCCCTTCCTCCCAACCCCAAAGTGATTAAATTATTACAATACAAAATCATCAGAGCTGTTATCAATCATTTGAGGTGTGTGCTGACCATGTTACTTATGGAGGGGGCATGTTGTGCTGTGATTACAGTCGAATCAAAATGATTCTTTTCTTTTATCTGAAGATTATTTTCAACTAAGTATTGAAGTATTTTTAAGAAACATATCCCATGTCCCCTCTATAAATAAAATAGTTGGTCGCCATGTTATCTATGAAGTGGCTGTTGTTCAACTGCATAAACTGCCCCGTGGCAATAGTATTCCAACTGCATAAACTGCCCCATGGCAATAGTATTTCAACTGCATAAACTGCCCTGTGGCAATAGTATTCCAACTGCATAAACTGCCCCATGGCAATAGTATTCCAACTGCATAAACTGCCCCATGGCAATAGTATTCCAACTGCATAAACTGCCCTGTGGCAATAGTATTCCAACTGCATAAACTGCCCCATGGCAATAGTATTCCAACTACATAAACTGCCCTGTGGCAGTAGTATTCCAACTGCATAAACTGCCCTGTGGCAATAGTATTCCAACTGCATAAACTGCCCCATGGCAATAGTATTCCAACTACATAAACTGCCCTGTGGCAGTAGTATTCCAACTGCATAAACTGCCCTGTGGCAATATTATTCCAACTGCATAAACTGCCCTATGGCAATAGTATTCCAACTGCATAAACTGCCCTGTGGCAATGGTATTCCAAGAGCATTGAAAACAACTGTTCAGAACCCAGCATTTTATGTACTCTATGCTTCAAGGTATCTCTCTCTCTTTTCCAAGGATTTACTGGCAATCATATCTTTATGCCATATCAGGCAGTTTGGAACCAGTATTCATGCTTTTAGAATGACACATCATGCTCTAGAAGGCAGGCAGTCTATGTTGATAAGGAGAATATGAGTTTTTATTGCTATAAGATTTTTCTTCTGTGAATATTTTATTTTTTCTTCATTGCTTCATTGTGTGTGTGTGTGTGTGTGTGTGTCTATATATATATATATATATATATATATATATATATATATATATATATATACATACATACATACATACATACATACATACATACATACATACATACATACATACATACATACATACATACATACACAAGTCAAAATACCATATAATACTATATATACTTACTGATGACTGCAAATCCAAACAACGTAGACCCTGATCTGCCATTACATAATACACTGACATAACAGCATCTATGATGGCCTGCTGATTATTCTAAGAAGCTACATAAACCCAGATCTGCCAGCACATTGTATGATGGTAGATCTGGGTCTGTACAATTTACAGCTATACTCATCAGCGAGTATATACAGTACTTCCTAAAATGAAACATGACCTTTTATTATGTATTAGTTTGTAATTATGAACTATTTCATTCACAGATATATTATTCTCATCAGTTGCTGTATTACATGGAGAAAATCACAGAAAGTGTTATGTCTCAAGTATGTTGAAAGTAACAGATTTTTACAAATTCAGTTTCACTGAAATATTATGAATCACAGGTCTTGTATGCATCTTTACAATATAGGCAAAACTGTTTCATATTGGATAAATTCTCTATTTGTCAGTCTGTTTTCCTATTGAACAGATTCTCTGTTTTTAATAATATTGAACAGATTCTCTGTTCAGCCTTTTGAAAGAATTCAAAACACAGAACTTTTGAAGTAATTCAAGTTAATTAAAGTTAAATGTAGCCTGCTGTATTTGACACATGACCATCAATACTAACAGTAAAAGGACCATTCACTCTTAAACCACTCAAGAGAATTTGACCAAATTGGACATATATATCCCTGGTATATGACAGCATGACAGGTTGTTACTAATGGTGCCACTCTGCCATGCTGTATGTCTGATTTTACTAAAATAAGTCAGCTTCTAAATGACTTCCTCAATAAGTACTCAGCAGAGTTCAGCCAAATTTATGAGAAAGTATGTTGAAACAGAGTCCTTACTTATTTATACAAGTTATGTAGATATGCCCTCAAATATGGCCACTGTTACCAAAAATAGAGGACTCTTTAAATCAGTATGTCTGTCCACATCTCAGTTTAAAGGTTTTATACTTAAGGAATATAGTCAAGTCATGTTACTTGATTTGTGACTACTTCTCAATGTGTACATTATTACAAAAATGCAGGCCATGGCCAACTTCCTGTATACAAAGTATGGTAATTTGCCATCAGATATGGCTGATAACAATAACAATGAGATAAACATTCAACATCTTTTTTCATACCAAATCAATAGAATTTATATAAGCTTTCATGTAAAGCGTAATGTTTACCCCCCTCCCAATTTCTTGTCCAGCTGCTCTCACATTTTTCTCCTAGGCAAGTGTCCAACAGGTGGGCAGTTTTAGGTCCATAGACCTCCTGTCCAGTTACATTGTTATTTGGTCACAGTTTGTTGTTGAATACCAATTGAACATTTAATTTAGTAGGTGAATTAGAAGGGTTGGAGGATAAATCAAAATTTTAACACCCCCATGGATGTAAAATAGAATATTCCTATTTTCCCTACAGCACATATAATTAAGGCATTATCCTGATATTGTAATGATTTCATGGTTTCCTGGGTGGTTGAGTGGTCTCAGGTGCTTGCCTTTACAGATCACTGACCTCTGTCCATGTGGATGTTGAATAGAATATTCCTATTTTCCCTACTGCTCATATAATTATTGCATTATCCTGATATTGTAATGATTTCATGGTTCCATGTGTGGTTGAGTGGTCTCAGGTTTGGACAACAGGAATGTGTGAGAAAGCATGCCAGTAGCTTCTTGTTTGTGAATGGTTTATCGCGATTTCTTCTTCCACCAGATATACTGGCCAATATGTATAACCTGTCATGCACATATTAAAGCTACAAACAAATCACCTTGTGGCATAATTGAAAACCTTTGTCCACTTTGATCAGTAAAGCTACTATTGGAAGAGAGAAAAACTTTCATAATGGATCATTGATTTTTTTTTATAGATGATTAATATTCTGTTAATTTTCACATAACATCAATATTGACTGTTTTTGCTGTTAGCCTGAAGACTGAAAATTTGGAAATGGTCAGCTTCATCCAGAATAGATCTAATAAATTGTAACAATTGAATTGGGCATCACTAAAAGTGACCAATGCTTGACCAGATTCATTAATCAGAGCAGTACTTAGAGAGGTTGTCTGTTCAGTTGAGGAAGTTGCAATAATTATTTTCAGCATGTGGTTTAATTGTTATAATTACAATATACATTCACTTATAAGTCTGTTCTCATTATAAACTGCATAGATTCAAAAATGTCGCATAATACATTAGGTAGATATGGATATATATGGCTTATTAAGAGTAATCTGTTGAACAAAGAACATTGTGACCTTGATCTTTTAACATATTGGGTAGTGGCAGTTCAATGCCCTTGTTTGCAGTAGGACCTGTCTTATAAGTGAATATATGAGGTGTTTTATATATGTGTGTGTGTGTATGTATGTATATATATATATATATATATATATATATATATATATATATATATATATATATAGTCTTGTATTTGATTATATTGTTTATTCATACTTAAATTTTACGTAAATACTGCATTTCATATTTGTAATTGTTAGTCATTCTATGTGCAATGCTTAAATGAAAATATTTATCATAAAAATTATATTGTTGTATATTAGGGTAATTTAATTTCCTAATCTTTTAATGCATATATTTAAAAAATATATAGTTTTGATATTTAAATTACTTTCAATTTGATGTGTAGCCTGAGATGTAACAAATTTAAAAGATATACTAACATGGTTTTTCTGCATGGATTCAATTATTTTGACTGCAAAATTATGTAACTGCTAACGTTTGATCAGAGCTGTCAGATATATAGATCCTTGTATGGCGATGCATGACAAGTTATAATGACTTCTTTCAGGTTTATATTTGTATTTGTGTGGTTCCTATTAGTATATGTAATAATTGCCTTTTATTTCATTGTATTTAATTATTATGTGATAATGATAATTGATATGTGTTTGTTTATTTTGTCTACTCAAATAAAACAAACAGTTGATGTACAATTAACATTCTAGGGTAAATCTTGTCTATCAAAAACTCATTATTTTTCATTCTGTAGTATGTATTTTCCATAACCTAGTTCAATACTATGTTTTTCCCATAACCTGCCACAGTAGTTATCATTCTGTAATGTGTATCTTCCATACCCTGTCACAGTAATCATTCTGTACTGTGGATCTTCCATACCCTGCCACAATAGTTATCATTCTGTATTGTGTATCTTCCATACCCTGTCACAGTAGTTATCATTCTGTACTGTGTATCTTCCATACACTGTCACAGTAATCATTCTGTATTGTGTATCTTCCATACCCTGTCACAGTAATCATTCTGTACTGTGTATCTTCCATAACCTGCCAAATTAGTTATCATTCTGTACTGTGTATCTTCCATACCCTGCCACTGTAGTTATCATTCTGTACTGTGTATCTTCCATACCCTGTAAACAGTAGTTATCATTCTGTAATGTGTATCTTCCATACCCTGCCAAATTAGTTATCATTCTCTACTGTGTATCTTCCATACCCTGCCACAGTAGTTATTATTCTGTACTGTGTATCTTCCATATCCTGCCACAGTAGTTATCATTCTGTACTTCGTATCTTCCATACCTTGTCACAGTAGTTATCATTCTGTAATGTGTATCTTCCATACCCTGTCACAGTAATCAGTCTGTACTGTGTATCTTCCATACCCTGCCACAGTAGTTATCATTCTGTACTGTGTATCTTCCATACCCTGTCACAGTAGTTATCATTCTGTACTGTGTATCTTCCATACCCTGCCACAGTAGTTGTCATACAGTACTGTGTATCTTCCATACCCTGTCACAGTAGTTATCATTCTGTATTCTGTACTGTGTATCTTCCATACCCTGCCACAGTTTTGACTTCTCAGAAGGTAACAAAACATTGGTGAATTACAGCTGTTGGTCAGAATATTAACAGTTCCCACAAATATTTAGAATATTCTGTACCAGATCATCTATAAATAAGATATCTCACAAGGATATGAAGACTGTACACTAGAACTTTATTATAAAAATATTCTGTTTTGTTAATTTTATCTTGTTCAGTTTCTATTTCATTAGGTTCACCCTTATCCATATTTTGGCAGACCCATGAATGGATAACAGAAGAATCAGTTTGAATAGAAATTCACAATCTGTGGTCCATTACCAACTTTAACTGAAGGACATGCAAAATTAAACGTGTCTACACTATAAGTATCTAATAAAGTTTCCAGTACATGTTCATGCATGGAATGTAAACACAGATCCAGCTGAAATTTCCACCATTTGACATGGAAAAGTATCCTAAACTTCAAAATGAGTTCTTTCCACACTGTAAAACTGTTCATACAAATATTTTTCTTTTGGCATAATGTCCATTTCAGGCAGCAATAGCTTCCTACTTGAATCAAAAAGAAATGTAAATGTAAAATTGCTTCAACATTTTATAAATATTGGCCATTATAGCACTGCCACCACTATCTATGAAAAGAAATGATGCAATTTATAACTTGACTATATGAAAGGTACAAGAATATTTTTAGTTAAATCTTATATTTGAATTGATGCTTGCAGAAAGAAGAATTTGTGTAACCTTATTTTTTCTTCAAATACATTGCCCAATCATAATACCATAAAGAACTACTCATGCCTCATAAATTCAGACCCCTTTAACTACAAATCTTCAAGTTTTCTGCTTACCTTACTATCAGTTAGAGTGATCTCCCCTTGATGCCAGAAATGGTATCCATCTGGTGAAATTGTCAATTGCTACATACATTCATACTAAGTAGCATAGTCTGCAGACAGAGGGGTCCTACAAAATCCATATAAACTGTTTGGAAGTTTTTTTTACATAAAAACAAGTTGGACGAGTTTTATTTCTATAAATCTATAAATTTCCAACTTTTCAGTTCTTTCTGTCATTTACAACAAAGTTACTTTTCAGTGCTACTAATTTCCTGTCTTCACACACATAAGTGCCTTACTTATGTGCTTGGGTTGCATCCTCACATTACTGTAACTATATCAATAAGTGCAGGCTTGATGTACATTATAGAAATATTTAATTTTACTGTATAATTTCTACTACACATGGATGCATACAGGTAAGTTTTTTACATTGTCATGGCATCAGTTTTATAGTTATATACAGAATGCTTTACTGATTTTACCTGTATATAATATCTTTGGTCATCTCCTATTAAAAAAAAAATACTCATTTATCTTACTGTATAGCTTCTGCCATAGTCAGATACAGGCACGCTGATACATGTGATTCTTAGTGATTTTGCCAGAGTAATGAAGTCCAATTTATATAGGCATAGTAATATCTCTATACACTTCCAACATGCGATGTCCATCTTGGTACAACAATTTTGAAGAGACATTAGTTCATTTTCCCTTAAGCCTCTGCCGCCGAAAGGGAGCTTCTGCCTAGTTACACCTTGGAAGTAATACGATCTATCTCGTAACATGGTGCAGGTGTAGTGAGTTGCCATCATCAGTATTCTCCAACTACTTTGCAGGTAGCACAAGAGACATCAGCTTCACTACCTTAATGACAAAATCTGGCTCAAGTTCTCTTGTCATTAAATCTTACTATGATGAATATAAAGTTCCACCTTGCATGCAATCTCATATGACAAACATTCACTCCCCTTCCCCCCTTATCACGGATCCTGGCAGAGGCGAATGCTCAGATCTTTCGTGTCCCAAAGGGTAAGATTAATATTACATGTGGAGCCAACAAGTTTTCTCTGGATTCGGTATCACATTCAGCACTTCACCTAAGCTGTGCACAGAGTTCCTTCAGATACAAACACGGTACTTATAACTAGGTTGTTGATCTTAGTGCATACAATCAACACTTTTACGCTCTTGGGTTCATATTTCAATGCAACAACAGGTTTTAAATGCTGTCCATTGGGGAGACTGTGCAAAAGGTGTGACTAGACGCTCCCACACACAGCTTACAGAAATCATCTGATTTGCAAACAAATTAAAACAAGCTACAAAACAGCAGGCCAGTTATATTTTGGAGCAAGACATGATCTTGTGTTGCCTTCCTTCTCATTTTCATTCTCCTTGTCAATAAGGATATCTCGAACCTCTTACTGCTTCAAGATTTTAGTGAACTAGACCTAGAATCAATATTCAAATAAAAACGAAAAATAAACGAAAATTTAATTATTGCAGTGGTAGATTTCTTGTATATATGAATAAATCTATCTGCTAGACAATTCCTTAGTTTACTTGCTTTTGTTCAATACTGCAGCGGACGTCTTTGTCCCAGTTTGCTTTCTTTTGGATCCTATCACATTGATTCTGTAATCCAAATGTATGTAGAACCTTTGACCATTGGACCAACGTTGAAAATCTGCACAATATGAGTTTGCATCTCGAAGGCAGGAAAACCACCTTGGATCCCTGCACTGGATACCCCTGCAAGTACAGCCTACAGCAATCATGATTACTACTGATGCAAACACATAGGACAAGGAGAGTAAGTCTTCAGCCATTTTGGGATGTTATAGGTGTTTGGCTGCTTTCAGGATCGTTACTTGTGTATCAATATTCTCGAGATGAAAACCGTTTTGAAAGCTTTGTATTAGTGGCAGGATAATCTACATGGGAATCTAGTTTTTTCTCCAACATCTCTACTGTGGTGACATGTCTCAAACAGCAAAGTGGAACCAAGTCTCCAGACCTTGTATTCTTGTTTAGGATTTTCTAACGTGATATCCTTAAAGACAAATCCACATCTATGTTCGATAGGCTTGTTAATGTGTTGGAGGACTCGTTACCCATGGAGACTGAACTAATACAAACATGATGGTCTCGTCATCCCTCGATTTTCACTCAGTAGATGCTTGATCGAATCGCCCTAACATGAACCTATTGTCGACAATGTGGAATGCCAAAATCCCAAATATTGTCTCATCAGTCCCAGAACCAAGGGCCAGGCCTATCGATGTTCTTCATGTAAACTGGAACGGCCAAATGTATACATCCTCATCCTGATTACTCCGCTGAAATGGGAAATCTTTGATTAACCTCTTCAGTCTCGCAACAAAATTGACAAGAATCAGGATACTTTCGAGAGACCCGTTCCTGACAAAGAAGAGCAGATTCCTGCGTCAGTCGAACAATGAGAATCTTGAGCACTCGATCACAGCTCTAGAATTAGTAGAACGTACTGCAATATGGCGGCTCTTAAAGACGCTAGAGTCGTACTACCAATTTGTGAAGTCTTTCATGATAGGAAAAAAAAAATGACTTAGTGTATAAACTTGACGATATTATTTTGCTTGGCATATTAGCTTGGCGAGATGATGTGAACAAAGTGAAATGCTTTGCTGAGGAAATTATATATATATATATATATATATATATATATATATATATATATATATATATATATATATATATATATATATATATATATATATTCAGTGGCATATAATGGGTTTCACATTGAGACAAATCAAACCTTCATAATTATGGTATTTGGAAGTTAATCAATTAAGTGAACAATGCAAATGTATGTACATAGTTATATATTTTTTATTACTATTTCTGGCACAGTTAGATTTTAAAAAAAATACTTTTCTGCTTTGTTGAAAAAAGACCTAATTTTACCAACTATTCAAAAAAAGTATATTGAAGTAAAGATGTCCGCTCTCCTCTCCTGCCCACACCCCCCCCAAAAAAAGATTCCCCTTTTTCTTAACCGCTTTTACTTGCTGACTCAACTTCCTCCAATGGACAATTTATTTTAAGATTGTAAGATCAAAATTCACACATTTACATTAAATGAGATGTTATTCCAAAATCCACGATACAGTTACGAGCTCATTAACTGAAGTGAATCTCTTTATGGAAATAGTCTACCTACACGCGGCCTTCACTGGATAAGCTCATAGTATCTTGGACTATAGCAAATATAGTTTAAAATTTTTTATTAATAAAATATTTTGGCCCTACCCATATCTCCTTTTTCTCCGCCCTTTTGATCCAAGATCACACCTACAAAAAGCAGGTGTTGGTTCTTGCCACAAGAACGCGTTCCAGGTATAATGTTCTGGATGTTAGAGTATCAAGAACGGCGCTGGAACGTACACTGGTGTGAAGAACAATCCTCTCGAATGCATCCCAAGATATTCTCTCATCTGCTTTAAGCTTCCATCGCGGTAGTTATTTCATCCCAACCCGGAGTTACTGAAAACGTAAGAACAAATAGCTGTAACAAGTGATGGAGAATTCTTCGGGTGAGATCGCCATCCATGTTGAAGGCGTACGAATGCAATGGAATATATTCTCATTGGAAGCACACAAGAATACTATACCACTAGAAACATCCATACCACGATAGATAACTCTCTATGAATCTTCGACATGAAACCGTTATCACCAACCAAAGTTAAAATTAACCAGTCCACAGACTTATAAACTGCATTATCTTGCAAGAAAAGATATAGGACAAACCAAAGACCTCTCCGATATTTTTTTTGGGGGGGGGATTTCACCTGTTCGATGACACTGGATCTTTATCATGGATATTAACCTAGTTGAACAAGACGCCATTTGAACCTTTACCCGTGTTGCAAAAGGTTATGTGTCTGGGTCGTTCGACGACTTCATGGAGATGTGGCTTCATGCCATATGCTGGATAATGGGAGGGAAATATTTTACCTTTTGAAGCCGCTCCTAGACATAAGTCTACTTCCAGTCAGGTTATCTAGAAGTTGTATTGCATAGGGGACCGGAGATGACTTCTCCATGTAAAGCGGATGTGGATGCCTCCACCACTTACCTATTCTCTTACGGTATTATGATTAGGTAACGTATTGGAAGAAACCAATTTATTTCTAGTAAAAAATGTGTCTTCTATAATACTTACAATCTTAATGCACCTTCCCAGCCTTACTGTATTATCCATATAGAGAACGTACCTTTTGCAATAGTAGGAACTGATGATTTCACATTATTTGGCGCCAATCATGGTATAAAGGAGAGATCACCCTAACTGCCACCTATGTGGGCAGATAACACTTTTAGCTTTTTGCTAAACTATTTTAGCCTGGGAGAACTTAATTTTTTAGGTGGTATTAGTTCTCCCGATGTATTATGAGTTGGTAAGTATTATCGAGGAAACGTATTTTACTTGAAGAAAAAATGTTTCCTAGAGGTCACAAGGTTTTCAGTACAGTAAAATATATGGTCTTTTATATTTCGTACGTTAATTGGGCAGAATACAGAACTGTTCCGAGCTTGTTAATGAGATTAGGAAAAGAAATGTGTACACATTCAGTTATTGACGGCAGACTTCCCTATTTGAAGCCTATGTAACGATTGACTGAAAAAGAATGTGCACTAGTCAAGTGGTCCACGCCCATGAAATACAGATCAGAAATTATATACTTACGTAGAGACAAGAAGTAGAAGTTAACCATGTCCTCAAAATGAATGGAGAGACAACAGTGGGTGTTACATGTACCCGACATATTCAATGAGGAAAATACCTTTGGAAAGAGAGTAGTAGGGCTACATGTACCTGCATGTCCTTGGAGGTAAAATACCTTAAGGGAGATAGAAGTACGTGTACCTTACATGTCTACTGAGGCAAAATGTTTTTGGTGAGACAGTAGAAAAATGTTACATATACTATAAATGTTCAAAAAAGAAGAATAATTTGGGGTGACAGCAATATCGTTCCGTGTATTTTGAGTGTCAAAGCAGGCAAAATACCATTTGGGACACAGCAGTAGCAGTATATGTACCTTGCATGTCCATGGAGGCTAAATACCTTTGGGAGACTGTAGTGGTATTACATCTACCCAGCTATATATGTAGCTCATTTAACTTACCTTTAATCACGAAATTTGTTTCAATTTAATGCATGCATGGCACCCAACATCAAACAAAATGGGAGCAAAGTTAGAAATTTTAAAAACTCGCATCCTATCATTACATAGCTAACCTAAATATAGGTTAGTTACATAACACAAAACGCTTTACAACTAGCACCACTCTAGTAGATATTGTCTCTGTCAATCATGTACCCGATCGCTTCTTTGATATGCATACATTTTGCTACAATGCAGACTCGTCCAAGATCGTAATGATATGATCGATTTGGCAAAAGCATTTGAGAAGGTACCTCATAAAAGATTTCTTTATAAACTTGAGCACAGTGGTCAAGTGGTGTTCACAATAATATTTTGAACTGGATTTTCAACATAACAAAACATTATTTAGTGTTTGAAGCACAGTTTAGAAACGTGCCAAAATCTCAGGTTTTGGGGGTGGGGTGGAGACTCAGTTTGTTTTTAGGGACCAATGGTGGAGGGATTTAGTGTAAATGACCCAAACAAAGAGACCTCTTCCAATTGAGAATAACCATTTATTTTTATATAAGCATTTTAAAAATGACTGTTGTATTCAAATTTGAATGAAAGAATAATAACGTTTTCTTTAAAGTATTTCGTATACTTAAAAGGAATAGTAGAAGCATTGTCAGATGTCATCGCCAAAGACGAGCATATATATGCCAATCACATACACGCTAACATTAAATTAAAACAATTCACCAAGATGTTTTTTTATTTTAAAGTAGATTGGATGGCGAAATGAGGCCCTAATTCAATATAGTAGTTACTGCTCACAATTATTCAGTAGAGGGCTTGAAGGTAATGCAAGCGTCATGTTTGTTCTTTGCACTCATTAGAGGATTAATGGTGCTGTTGTTCAAACTTCTCTGCTGGAAAACCTAGGCAGATCCTGCTCAGAACCGAGCTGTTATCGCAGTTCATAATATTAGCATTGATGGAACTTTATATACTGCATCTTGACCATGAGATATGAATCGAAAATTGGAACCAATCATTTCATTGTTTGGGTGGTAAAAATTATTTAACCTTTACGTTTAATACAGCAGTATTACTGTTAAACACCTCTGCTTTTGGTGTTAAGATAATCGCATTTTGAACACAAGTCAACTATGTAACCTGTGCATTTTTGTTTTGAATCACATCTACCTTTTTAGCATTTTGCCAAAATTGATCACACTTGAACATTGTTCCACTAATGAAATAATCATGTTATTCATTTTGTATAAACTCTGACTTCAATGATATGCTTCGTCTGCTCATGAACTTGTAAATAACTGTAATGAAGATGGCCTAAACCTTTTAATTCAAGACAGTGATGTATAATAACTTTTGTTTTTCAGCATGTATCTCTTTTACCTGCAAATTAGATCGAATATGGATGTTCGACTTAGTACATTTTACCTAGATGCAAATTAACCTAACAGGCTCCACACACACACAGCGGTCTATCAGTGGACTGACCACTTCATACGAGCTATTAAATACATCCTACTGCCTTAGTTATCAATTCATTCTACGACAATTAGCTTTATAAACTGAACTGAAGGACAATTTGCCATTTGTTCAAGCTATATGCAACCAGCAACAGATTCATTTGGGGGTTGGGCGTGTTGCTTTATTTTCTTTTCTTTTCTTTATTGAAGATTATCGAAAATCATTTTCTGACATGACAGTGTTAAGGGAATTTGGGAGTGAACAAATCATGTTTACAATGTGATTTATGTTACGGCAAGTGTGAAAAATTTTCCATTAACTTCAGTGTACTGCAAGAAAGTGTTGGGCCCAATTCTTCTCTGGTATACATCAATTATTTTTAGACATATTTCAAACACAGTACACTCTGACTTTATCATACAATTAAGCACTGGAATGACTCTCAAATTATATGACCTACATGCAGCTTTTATTATTAGGAAATTAATGGCTTATGTCCAAACCAAAGGATCAGATACTTTACCGTGAAATGCAGAAGGAACCCTTCGTGAAAGAAGTATTTCAGACAAAGTTTTGTGCAACATCTAATGGTAAGGGTGGATATTCAGTGCATGAAAGAAACTCGGTGGGGTATTGGGAAAAAAGTAAATCAAGTACACTCTATTTAAGAAACAAAAAGGTAAGAAAAAGTGTCGGGTCAACAAAAATATCTGGGATCTATGTGACAAAAGAAGGCAAGTCAAGCGAACCAAGAAATATACAAACAAGTTGCTGCAGCAGTATACAGAATAGTCAGTGTCCATATCAGCAGTATACAGAATAGTCAGTGTCCATATCAGGATGAAAATTAAGAAACCTGAGATATATTGATAAACGACAATTGTGATAACAAAAATATTGAACAATGACTACAATAGGTCTTTTAAAACTATTAAACACTCACAGAGAAATAACATCCATTTAATATTGTGTAATACAGAAATTGCACCTGAATAGAATACACTGAGCAGAGGAAGTCAGGATCAAAGAGCAGGTAGGATTTGTAGTTGGAAGAAGTACTGCAGATCATATATTAAGCCAATGTTTGATTTGTGAAAAGTATGCAGAACATATACTTTAACTGTTCCACATGTTCATAGACTTTATGAAAGCTTTTGACTTCGTGTGTTATGAGGAACACTTGGTTAACATGATGAAGTTTGACATGTAAAAATAATTTGAAACAGGAAAAATCATATACTACATCAAGATTACAAGAAAGCAAGTGTATAGTACTATAAAGTCATTGACAACAATTCTGACCATACCACGACGAAGAGAAAGCTTTGCTGGTTTGGTCATGTTACACAAACACTAGAAATGGCCAATACCCTTTTACAATAAGCCGTAGGTTGGAAAAGGAAAAGAGGATGCCAATTCGACAAGTAGCTCCAACAAATAACAGAAAGGACACGTCAAGAAGTATATTGCTGTCTAAGGCTTACAGTCTCTGGGGAACTATTTTCATACATGGCACATGGCACTCAAGTGATCTCAACAAATATTAGTGAGAATAAGATAGGATAGGATATGATTTCCTTTCAACCAGATAAATGTTCACTATTTTATGTTACACAACAAAAATGCAAATAAAATACACTTCTTTCATAGTCAACCATTGCAAAATCTTTAGGAATGTATATTAGCGATATGGGTTCTTGAAAAGTTACATAAAAGGAGCTTTAGTTAAGGCTAAGAAAAGAGTATATCAATTATTTGACTATTATTAAAATAGAGCTCTCATGCCACACAACCTAAATCATATAAACAAACAGAAACAGCAGAGGGTTGACCTGCTTGACAACTTTAAAATAGAGCTCTCATGCCGCACAACCTAAATCATATAAACAAACAAACAGCAAAGCGTTGACCCACTCGACAACATGACATGTTACAAACTGACACCACGACAATGGTTCCATGAAGGATATGCTTCCATCCCCGCTGTTCAACAACATAGAACAGGCGACTTTATAGTGGAAATTGAACATCAATGGATTATATTGGCAGCTCGGAACAAGCTGTCAGCTCTCACGAGTATCTATTGATGAATGCCACAACAGTGAGAGAACCCCTGTATAAGTTCTGTAAAGCTTTTAGCTAGAAGCAATAGATCAGTTTTCGAAGTTTGATTCTGAAAGTAAAGACTTAGCTCTGTAGTTTATACCACTTTACTTTTCACTTTTGGGGATAATAAATCTACTTTTTGAAATTTTAGAAAAATGTCAAACTTTTATCCTAATGAAGATAAGCATTCCGCTTTTTCACTTTATTAAAAATAATATAATAATAACCTTTCGGCATTATAAACGTTTCCCATTAAATCGCTTATTTTTATCAATAATTCTGATTTATGTGACCTAAAATTGTTGTTTTTCGTTAATAGTTTGAAACCCAGTTCAAAAAAAATATTGTAGAAAACCCGAAGAATTTGGAAAAGGCTTGAGCATGAACGTTGTTTGAAAAGCGTTAAGAAATGGTTAAAGAGAAGAGATAGTTTGGTGGCATGTGTTACAGAATATAACAGATTTTTATAAATTATATTTATTTTTTTTAAATTTAAACAAAAGAAGTGATTGTATTGTTCTTAATATTCAAATACATAATACTAAATTAAAACTTTTGTTTCATCTGTTAACTGAAGTAATTACTTTCACATCAGAAAATTGCCGGACCTTTACACTGTTCTTTATTGACCAGTACCTAAGAAAAACAAACATATTTTAAAATATATTCACGCCAAGCTGCTACCAGTCATAGAATTTTAATAAAGAAATTTTTGGCATGTTTAAAACTGACCTGTAAATTAATTATTTAGTGAGCAGAGAAATAAGTTGAGAGCATTTAACCACTTTCTGCTGTATATATTCTATTACAAAATATTTTTATTTAATATTTTTTAAAATCCATTAAATTTTTTAACAAAGAATTGATTGCAGTATTCATAATATTTGAATATATACCCCAAATTAAATTCTTTCATTCGATTTTATTTACTTCAATACCTACTTTCTAACACGTTGATGTTTAACCACATTTAACTCCTTTCTTTTGTGGCCAAACACTTTTAAGAAATTTTAATTGGGTTTGGCTTTTATTTTTCGGAAAAAAATGTTCATGCCGTTTTATACCAGTGGTCCACAGCCCAGACAATTTTGGAAAAGACTTTGACATATTTAACGTTTGATCGATAAAAAAAAACTTAGCAGATGGATTGGTCAGTGAAATGTGCTATTTTTTGGGATGGGGCAGCTTTTCAATCAATAATTTTCTCCCCAAGTAAATAAAATCATTATTTTCATATATTTCACCAAACTTTTAATTCAAACATATAACTTGAATACATAACTTTCAATTAAGTAAAATCAACGATATACATTTGCCAAAGTAGAATATGCTATATATGTTTCTTTCAGCTAAATTGTTATTATTTATTGATCTAATAATAAGCATGTAAAATAATCATTTTTTTATTTAAATGTCCACATGTAGCTGCACCAAAGTATTTTTAGGATTTGTTCAAAACTTAGTCAACACTACCAATTGAATTCAATATCATATGGAAACTTTTATCCACTAAACCAAAGTTTCCAATACTCTTGTTCAGTTCTGTGGAAGAAGCTTCCACTGTTTGCAGAATCTGCACAAATAGTACTTTATTTGAAAAGAGTCATCATGAGAGCATATCTGTCACTAATCGATTATAATAGACTCTTGTACAAATAATACTAAAAATGTTTTAAAATAGTATATATCGTGTGTATGATACAGATTGTTGCATTTCTCCCACCATCTATAATAGATTTTGTTTAAAATTTTTGTTTCATTATATTTTATTGTAGTGATAATTTTCATTGCTTTAAATCTTTTTTTCAGAAAATTCACTTTACTAACTTGAAACGTTATAGTTACTTTATCATTAGTTTTAGCCGACCTTGGTTTGCAAATTCGTACACACTAAATGGAAATGATTGGCTATTCCCAAGGGCATGTCCAGCCCACGTGTTACCCATGTGTAAACAGTTTTTTTATTATTCATTTCTAGCCTGAGAATCTGATGTTTTAAATAGCACTTTTCTAACCTACGTCACAAATGGCATTTTATTTTTAAATTGCGATCTTCAACGTAGCCTGTCACGTGAAATACGATGTGATCTAAAATCAGGCTTAAAACAGCCAATCGGTATTAAATTCATTTATTTGTAAAAATACCTTTAGGAGCTCAAAGTTATTTTGTTATTGACATTTTTGAGTTATTTATTATTTAAGAATAACTTATATTCTCTGGAAAATAAGTGATTCTTCATCAAAGTCTTGAACAAAGATTTCCAGCGGAAATTATTTGGAATTTTAAAGCCGGAATATTATTCTTGACTCAAAATTCAACAAGGAACTATTGCCACCAGTACAATGCCCTCATATGACGTAATCGCCTCCCATATTGGAAGGTCATCGAGATTCAAGCCTGGGTTCAATTAGAAATGTTAAGTGATATGACTTGCATTTCAATTCTATAAATAATTTTAAGTTATATTTACAAACCGTAAGTCTTATTTTCCATTTTTACATTGTTTTGCTAGGGAAAAAAAATATTTTGTTAAAATATACAAAGCTTCTTGGCTTCCCTCTTTTCTCTTTTTATTTTTGTACCAGCCTACACGTAACTAGAAAGTGTCACACAGCAGTCATGCAGATAAGATTAAATTTTTTTTAAGCTATGCTAAAAAAAACCCACACATTTATTCAATGCAGATGCAGGATATGTGCATTATTGACGGACCTTTTACAAATATACCAAAACGTATCAAATTATTAATTAATCAGCGATGCAAGTTCACGTTTTACTGATGTGGAACCATCCTGACATGTAGAATGTAGTCATTAACAGTCATTATCACCGGCACTCTTCTAGGAGATTACAAATACAAAACACCGTCAGAAACTGTGTTTCAACTGGATATTGAACTGCATGATTTTTAAGCAGCAATCTATGTACGAATCCTTCATACAAACCTGACATTCACCGTAGGTCACTGGTCGACAAAGTTTACTACGAAAAAACAAACAATGCCACCCAAGCCATCTTCTATCAGCATCGTATGGAAAAGAAAATCAGCCAGTGGTCTTCAATATTTTATAAAAACAAACATGGTCACCAGCGTCAACGACGTTCAAATTTCTAAGAGAAGAATCAAGATCACGGATCATTTTAACAATATGCGAATAAAAACTGGTCAGTGGTCTTCACTACTCTGTTCAGTTGTCTTCAAATTTGTATGAAAAATACCCAGGCCAGTGATCGCTCAATTTTAATCATCGACGTAAAGTATGTCTTAATTTCATAATGATGAAGCACCGAGTAGATATCAAGCAGAGTTTGATACGAAATGTTTGGCAAAATCGATTACACTAAGCAGTGTGGGTAGCAACATCAGTATGGACAATCTTACTGGAATTTATCAGACAAAATATACAATAGTAAAATCGATCGGCGTGTTTCACACGTACAATCAGATGTCTCTGTTGACCATGTGGTCTAATACGATCACCTTTATGGATTAAGGTGGCGGTCACCAGTTATTATGTACTTTTGAGAGAGTGATGTATATAAGGTAAAGTTGTTTGCATTTTAAACATGCACAGTGGAGAGAATGTTGGCATACCTATATGCTACTTTAATTTAATGTAGCTGAAATTTCTTTGGATATTGTACTTTTGGAAATTTTAAATGATCTTAGGACACTGCTAACTAAAATGACTGCTCCCTTGTGCTCCAAAAATCAACCTGAATTTGTCTAAAGTACACTATTCTTGGCAGCTATTAAAATATGGAAAATGAATTTTTCCAAACTAGACAATATCAGCTTCTAAAAGTGCAATGAATGAATTACCAAATACATAAAATGTAAAAAACGTTATCGGCTCTATTTCTTACAATTTGCCTCTGAAGTTTGAGAAGTGAAAATGAGCAAGTAGAGCTAGCACTTTTTTGAAAGGGACACAAGCTGTATACTCTCTAACCCATATTACACCCATCAATCATATATCAAAATAAAGGGAATTAAAGGTTCTTTGAACAATACCTAAGATATACAAAGTCTCTTTTAAGTACCCAGTATAAATAGTGAGGAAACCCGGGGAAACTCTTTCTTTAAAATTCTAACCCTATGCTAAATACGAAAACTATAGCACCACCTAAGCACAACTCACCTCTATCCGCGTGAATTCGAGACTCGGCTCAACCAACGGGAGTATGTGAAAATGCTTACCAATTGCTTTACGTGGGTGCATATCTTTTCCTGTGGTCTTCCCGGCTTTCTCCTCCATAAAAACAGACTTCCAAAATTGTTAGCATATCATGGGTAGAAAATGTCATTAAATGCCACAAAACCCAAAACCATTCCCATATACAATCAGAAAAGAAAACTTCTGTTTGCAGATCAATACCAGTATCGTATGATTATTTAATCTAACAACAACACTATAAACCTAAAAGTATACAGCAGAAATTGCAATCTATTTAATATTCCTCTTCGCCATCATTGGAGATGCCTACACAATCAAACTTAAAGCCACTGCTGCTGGCATATTATAAAGATATCGGTAAATTTTACGAATGGTGGGATATAGTTTGAATGACACAATTACAAGTCATGTAAAACTCAATTGACACCAGAAGAAATAGGATGAACTTATTTCTTTATTCTAGATAACATCAAACAAACAGACAGGAATGGAACGCCTTAATTAGACCTTTTGCGGCTTGTGTAATTTCCACTTTAGGTGCTCAAGCAGAAAAAGGAAAAAGTATTATAGACCAGTCTTCTACTGTTAAAGACGGTGTGAAAACTATTTGAAAAAATACGTTTGCTATAACAAGATTACGGCAACATGAAAACATTTCAACAAAACTTCGAGATCGGATTTTAATTTGACAAGTTTGACTTATATATGTAGTTGGTGATAATCATACATTCAGTATTAACCAAAAAAAGCGAATCTAATGGATGGAAGGTCGGCCAGTCCCGCATCCGTCCATTCGCTGGCACAAGGCTTTCATAGCGAATCCTACAAAACTAATGGGAAGATTGCCATGAATTTTAGAAACGTTCATCTTATGGTGCAGTTGGTTTCAAATGCAAATTTTGTTACTCGGATATCCAATATGGCAGCCAAGACGCCATCTTAAAAATTTTGTTACCACTTCTCCTCTTGAATGGATGGTCTTGTCAATATAGGGTTTTCACTTATAATGTATAGCAAGTCTTACATGAAAATCTGATGACCAATACGGTCACTGACGTAGCCATCTTGAACATTTTGTTATCGCTACTCTTCCTGATCATAAAGTCATATTGACATTGGGTATTCACCAGAAGACTTTGTATGATGTCAAGTTGATTCCAGCTAAAAATGGTATTGATCTGATTTTAAATATCGCCATAACGGTAGCAATCTTGATAATCTTGCTATCGTTACTCTTTTTAAACGGAAATTCATATCTGGGAGTTCCACCGCAAGACCTCGTATTATGTCAAATGAAAATAATGCAGAGTTATCCTCCAGTGGCCATCTTGAAAATGATGTCACTACTAGACGAATGAAGATAGTGACGTAGAAATTTCTTGTGTTACGTATCGGCTCGTTCAAAATAACATTAAGCTAGAATGAAGACAATAGGCTTTGTAAATTTAAACAAAAATAATTTATTTTCCTAGAAAACATGAAATATTGTAAATATGTTAAACAAAACTTACGATTTACGGAAACGATCCAAATTATTTGTTCTAAAGATATAAAACAAGTCTTGTGAACAGTTCTAAATTAACACAGTCTGAAGTTCAGTTCCGGTCCAAAATGGCAGGTAATGACGTCAGACAAAGGCTAACAGAAAAATACAGAATTTACATAGTAAAGCATAGTTTGTATTATTCCGTTCAAATTTAGAATATATTTTCGGAAAATGTCTTTGTCCAGACCAGTCATGTTGTTCTCGAGGAAAACAATTATTCACAAAAACGAAGTAAAATTAGCTCCACTAACAAAACACATGTTATACGTAGACATACGAATAGACAACTTCTAGCACAAAAATACTTTTTTTAAGGTAATAAAACTTGTGTACCTCTAAAATGTTAAAATAGGCTACAACGCTGTTCTTTATTCTGGCTGTTACTCTAACTCCGACTCTGACTGTCCGTCTTACCAAATAACCCAGCATATAAACGAATTTAATACGTCGTTTCAATTCCACGCGCGCGAAGGACACGTGTAATTACGCAATACATCTGGACATTAGGTAAGCCTGGCCAAGTATCAGCCAATCATTTTCATAGCTATTCCTGAATGTTTAATTGTAATGAATTTGCCATTATACACAGCACGTGCTCACATGAGTCACATTTACGACTCGAGTAAACAAGATGTTTTAACAACATATTAGACTGATGCTAATATATTCTTATTAATTACATTTAATGAAATGAAATAAAAAGATTTATATAGAATTTATTCCTTAAAACACATAATCTCTCTCTCTCTCTCTCTCTCTCTCTCTCTCTCTCTCTCTCTCTCTCTCTCTCTCTCTCTCTCTCTCTCTCTCTCTCTCTCTCACACACACACACACACACTTCAACTACATAGTCGTAACACTTGTGACATCTGGTTGGTTATAAATTAATCTGACCTCCAACATGGCTGCCATGGTGAAATATTTTAAAATCTTGTTACTACTCTTAGATGGGTGGTCATATGGACAAGTGGTTTACAGCAAAAGACTTCATGTCGTATTTTCTTAGTCCTAAAATGAACATGGTGCTCATCTGATGTCCATCCTGAAAGTGTTTTGATTACTAATCGTCCTGAATGGATAGTCAGACTCTATTATTATGTACCAAAAGACCTTTTAGGATGTCTAATTGGGTCTAAATGAATATTGTGCCGATCTGACTTCGTAGGATGTCTAGTTGGGTCTAAATGAATATTGTGCCGATCTAGCTTTCAACATAGCTGCTACAGCAGAGAATTTGAAAATGTTGTTATTGCTCAAAAGTAACACATCAGATTCGTTTTAAGAAGTTTAGGGGCCCTAGGCATAAACTCTAACCTTAAAAGTAACCAGAATTGCGCCTCAGTCTCAGAAATAGTTGCATTTGCATGTGCATGTGTGTCATTTTCTTAAATTTATTAATACAGTACTAAACTGCTAACATAACCGACAGCGAAATTGTGTTCTTGGGCTGCCGCGTTGCCCATTGCTGCGCGCGGCTCTAGGCACGTGCATCGCATGCATATGCCCTAAAATGGCACTGTCAATGCTAAGTTATCAAAAAGAAGAAATCCTAAAATCTTGAATTCTAAGAAATGCTTTTTGGCCAATAGAACGTTGATCCCTATGAAGCTATCTTCTTCTGCTTCGTGATATGAAATTGGGGAGTATTAAGCAATACTAATACTTTACGATCAAATTCATTTAGACTGGTACTATGAATGACGTCGTGGTAACGAAATGAATATTAGCGGATAAGCAGTCTGTATTAATTCATAATACCCGTAACGGATAACAGTTAGTCTGCAACATAGAACATTGTTCATAAGAATTAGGCTGATAACGCTTCAATATCAAAAGCAATATTATAGTCTAATTAATATATATATATATATATATATATATATATATATATATATATATATATATATATATATATATATATATATATATATATCTGTATTTATACATGCATACATGCACACATATATACATGCTTATATATGCATACATACATATATACGTACGTACGTACATGCATGCATACATGCATGCATACATACATACATACATACATACATACATACATACATACATACATACATACATACATACATACATACATACATACATACATACATACATACATACATACATGAGTACGTGTGTGTGTGTTGAGAGAGAAAGAAAGATTATTAGCGTTTATTATTATACCTATTGTTGCCTTAGCTGGTGCAATTGACTCTTTGAAATAAATTTAACTTTAGTTCGTTAAGCTCAGCATTCTGACTGATATTGTCAGCTATAGTTCAGTGAATCTTCTTGTAAGCGTCTTAAAATGTTCCTTATCTTACTCAATTGTCTCAAGATGTTCATAGTCTTGCTTGAGCGTCTCGAAATATAACTATAATTGCTTAAGCGTCTCAAAATGCGTCTGAAAGTGCGGAATTTGTTCGCTCACAAATGATTCCTACACTTTTTTTATCAACAAACAGATCAACACCATTCCTAATAAAATGGTTTGTCCACATGATTCTTCCATGTTGATCCCGGTGTTATTGAAAATTCGATTTTTGATACAGGCCTTAGGTTATAGCAATTTCACCTGCCTTAGTTAAACAACAGTCTACTTAGACAAATAATTTCATAAACATATGCTCTTTATTTTTAATTAAAATGATGCGGACGAGCTTATTATTTGTATCAACAATTAATTTTTCCTACTGTTATCAAGCATTTTTCAATATATATATATATATATATATATATATATATATATATATATCTATATATATATATATATATATATATCTATATATATATATATATATATACATATATATATATATATATATATATATATATATATATATATATATATATATATATATATATATATATATATATATATATATAAGCATCTGCCGAATAAAATGCAATTGTGGAGTTTGAAGCCTAGAAACTGATATACGTTCTTTTATTAGCTAAACACTACAAAGAATTGTGGCACGTGCTCTTAGAGACTCTGTTAGACTCCATGCCTATGGCGATTATTTCATCAATTTCGATGTTAATAGTCCAGATAAGCAATTACAGACAGGTACTTTAAACGGATTAAATATCAGAATTGAAAATGAATGCTAGAAACTAACAGATTTTAATGGCATACCAATTACAAAAATACTTAGAACATATCAAGCAAATAGCTATTGCACAGTACGTCAGCCCAGGCAAAGGGAACTTAATTTGCCTGTTTCTTGTTAAGTAAATGAGTTTTGTTAAGCGTAATGAAACAATTTCTTGCTTTTCAGTAATAGCTTCCGGCGTAAGTGTATTTTAAATTATAAATGACGAGCAGCTAGATTTAAAGTTACACAGAGTTTGAATGCAAGATAAAGTTTGTTATGCATACGACAAGTATAAGAAATTTTGAAAAGCATCTGTCTAATCAATTATAGCAATGTCATGAAGAGTTCCTAGCGATCTCCATTTTATATTCTCAGAGAAAGATGAAAAAAAAACAACAAAAGAATGATGGATTACTAGATCAAACATCAAAATAAAACACTTAAACTTTGAACAACTGTTTTATAAATATAATATATACTAAACATGAAAGGATGCACTGAGTGATCGAAGACGTGTTGATGACAATACACGCAAGATCTGTACAAAAACGTGCTGACAATACACGAGATTTTACAAACTCTTGCTGATGATTATGTAAGTTTTGTATAAAAACTTACTGACGATTATATATGCAAAGTTTGTACAAAAAAATGCTGACGATTATAAACGCGATGATATAAATAAGGTTTGTTCAAAGACGTGCTGACGATTATATAATACGGTTCGTACAAAGACGTCTTGACGATCATATATAGAGGATCTCAAAATAATTTCATACTGAATTTATGAAACGAGTTGAATAAAGTCCAGGTTTTGTGAGCATTGGTGAATAGAAGTTGCACATTATTTAACGAGTTTCATAAATTTAATATTAAATCATTACCCATTTGAGATTCTTTTTATCGCATAGTTGTTATTTCAGTGGAAATTATTTAGATGGAAAGAACGAATAATTTCGTTCATTCTGACAGATTTTGCACCTATCATCTGTTGTGCGTAAAAAGCCACAACTATTTAACTAAAGTTAAAACTAAAGTTAAACTAGTATAAACATTTAAAAGTAGATTAAACTTTTCTTACAAATTATAAGTCAAAGAACAAGCGTCCCTCCTAATCAACATAATATTTTACACAGACAAAATCATTGTTCAACACAGAATGTCCATCGCGCGTGAAATGGCGTTGTTTGATGCAGTATCACGTTAGAGTGTAGCAGACGATCCATATTTACGTGACCAAGTATGTCACTTCCACAACTTAATGTTACATTGTTGCGATTTTCATGTGAAAGAAGGTTCTCTGGATACAGAAATCCCCATATTTACTGTAAAATATTTGTGACCTTATATTTGCAGTACTTGACCTGGAACAGCAGACTACAAAATATGTAAACAAATTTATTTTGAGTCCTAATTGCATATATTTACCGCGTAAATATGCAGTGGTTGGATAAACTTCTGTCAGTCTGGAGACCGGTTTATATCCAAATTCTTCTGAGAACAGAGGTGAGATTATTTACTTCTGTAAGTTAATATTTAAGTCACGCTTGTATACAAGGTGGATTCCATGCTACATGTTTAACGCCTCCTTCTCCATCCCCACCCTACACATTCTCAATGAACTGAGCAATACACTTAGTTTTTCTTATTGTTGTTCTTGTCTTGGAGTTTTGCGCCATTTTTCTTATGATGATATTGTTATACATGGCATAACAAACTCCTATGGTGGAATATTATCCATATTCAGACAGCTAAGATAATTTGTCTTCATTTTTTTTTTCGCGAGTCGTGATGAAAATAGCCACCAAAATGTTCATTCAAAACAAAACAGTCCATAAGGCAGGGTTAAAAATGTTTTACGACGATCTCTGCCAATCAGTAAAGAGAGTTCTGCACAATAATTTCATGAGCTGATTGGATCAATCAGAATCACATAAGTAGAGGACTCAAATGGGTTATAATTTAATACTGAATTTATGGAGCAATTTTAATAATATCAAAAGCTGGATATTATTCAATGAGTTTCATAAATTTAATATTAAATCGTTACTCATTTGTGATCCTTTTTATCAGATAGCTTTTATTTCAGTGGTTATAATTTAGATAGATAGAAGAACGAATAATATCTTTCAGTCTGACAGACGGTGTACCTTTAATTTGTTGTGCATAAAAATAGTCCAAAATAAAGCCGAACTGGTAAAAGTAGATTGTACTGTTTTACAAACTATAAATCAAAGAAAAAGCTTTCATCCGAATAAACAGAACATTTTAGAACCACAAAATCATTTTTCAAAACAGAATGATCAATGCGATGTGATGCTGCCACATTTTTTGATACGGTACACAGTACAACAGGCTGACAGTAGAGTACACGTGTACCCTAAATGAACTAAATGTTACACTGTTGCGATTTTCATGTGAAATAGGATAACCGGATGCAAAAATTCCTACATTTACTACAATGCATTTGTGGCCTGATATTTGCAGTGTTTGATTTTAAAAATAGACTGTACAGAAGACGTCAACAAATTTATTTTCGTGTCGGATTTATATCCCATGTATGCTACGTAAAGATGCTGTGGTTGGATAAATATCTGTCACTTAGGGGACACATTCATGTCCAGATTATTCTGTGAACAGATTTGAGTTTGTTTACTTCTTTACGCTAACATTTAGATCACACTTGTATATACGCTGGATTCTATATTTATGTTACTGATATACGCACCCCACCCACCCCCGCTATCCCTTAATTTTAATCCTTATTGTCGTTCTTGTCTTGTAGTTTAATGTCATTTCTTTATGATGATATTGTTAAACATGACATAATGAACCAAGTGGGGGTAACATATCCATGTTGAGACAGCTGATATAAAATTTCCTCAGTTTCCATTTGCGAGTCGAGTTTTAAAAAATGGCCGTTAAAAATGTTGATTCAAATCAAAACATTTCAGAAGGCGGGGTTAAAAACATTTTCCCACGATCCCAGTCAATCAGTAAAGAATCAGAATCACATAAAGTGATATTTTAACGTGTGGTAATATCAAAAATATCAAACTGCACATATTATAGGAAAACCATACCTACTGTGTGATAAAGTGACATGTTCTCATGCTATACTATCAAAAATATGAAACTGGACACAACATAGGCACACTATGTGATACATGCAACGTTTGTACAAAGACGTGCTGATGATTATATAAACAAAGTCTGTACAAAGACGTGTTGCCAATCATATACATAATGTATGTATACAGAAGTGTTACCAATCATATACATAAGGTCTGTACAAAGAAATAAAGACGTGCTGACTATTATATATATATATATATATATATATATATATATATATATATATATATATATATATATATATATATATATATATATATACGCAAAGTTAGTTGAAATACATGCTGACAATTATTTACACAAGGTCTGCACAACGATGTGCTGACGACCATATACGCAAAGTTTGTACAAAGATGTCTTGACGATTCTACACTCAAGGTCTATAGAAAGAGGTGTTAACAATTATATAAGCGAGATCTGTATAAAACGTGTTAATGATCATATACGCACGGTTTGTGCAAAAAAAAGTGTTGTTGATCACATGCACAAGGTTTGTACGAAGACGTGGTGACGATGACATACACAAAGTTTGTACAAAGACGTGCTGACGATCACATATAAAGGTTTCTACGAAGACATGCCGACGATCATATACGCTATGTTTGTACGAAGACTTGCTGACGATCACCCACACACAAGGTTTGTACAAAGACGTACTAACGATCAAACACACAAGGCTTGTACGAAGACGTACTGACGATCACATACACAAGGTTTGTTCGAAGACGTACTGACGATTATATGCGCAAGATTTGTACGAAGACGTACTGACGATTATATGCGCAAGGTTTGTTCAAAGACGTACTGACGATTATATGCGCAAGGTTTGTTCGAAGACGTACTGACGATTATATGCGCAAGATTTCTGCAAAGACATGATTGCGATCATAAAAGTAAGGTTTGTACAAAGAATAAAGCTGCAGATAAGAACATCAAAACATGGGGGAGAAGAGGGTGATAAAATATTATATATATATATATATATATATATATATATATATATATATATATATATATATATATATATATATATATATATATATATATATATATATATATATATATATTAAAGATAAGAATATTACAAAGTCAACTATTCATCGAGACTAGAAAAAATAGATAACAACAAAACAGTTCAGCTGCTCAAAATATATTTGACAATGATTAAGTATGATAACAACCGCTTTACAAGCTTAACAAACTGTTAAGTGGAATCCAATATAAGACCTGTTTTTTTAAAAAAAATATTAGATCTAGTTGAACAATCGATACATGCTGAAATATAATCTTTGGGGTATGTACTGCACGAAATTTTAAAAACGTCTCTGGAAAATTGCAATACACTTAAGAGGTGGCAGTAAAGAATTAAACGATGAAGAGAAAGAGAATCTTAAAGATAATTTTTTAGAAACAGTTTAGGGCTTTAAATATGGAGTGAGTGATAAATCTCCTCGATATGCTAGCAGCACAATAACAAACGAAGAATGATGTGGAATATGTCATTTAGACAGATAGTGGGCTTGGAAGGTTATGTTAGGGAAAGGTATATTAGATCAATGAAAAGGACCTTTAGAGTCATTTTTCTCTCATTCAAGTGATATGGTATGTTTAAAATATAACGAGTTAGTGTTATTAAAAATAAAGAATCTGGAACATCAGCATTTTCTCACAAGAACTATTTTAATATTTTAACCGGAATGCAAAGCGAAATTGGTGAATGAAGAAAATAGTTCAGTTACGCAGAGAATATAGTTTATATAAAAATATCTCAGGCGAAGTTATAAATGAAATTGATTATTATATAAATAAAAACCAGACGAATTTACAAAAGAAATTAAAGATGGCTTAAATAAAGAATTAATCATTAGGTGAAAGGACTGTATGAGCTTTCTCAAGAGTTGATTCATTATATACAGAATCAAACGCAGATTTGGTAGTACTTGCAACTGATCACATTAATAACATGTTTAACAAATTCGCATCCAATCAAAATTAACTTGTTCAAATATGAGCACTGTTCCTACATGATCGAGACAAGGGGAGCACACAACTTGAATGGACTGATAAAGAAGCAATTTTCCAGTGCCGGTTCGTGTTTGCATAAATATCTTTCTTTCAAATACACCTGCAATGACATCCCACTGTTACAGTCATACTTTCGATGTTAACTATCGATATATCCTTTCTAGATCGATTATCCCTATCATTTTCGGCCGATGTATAATGCACCAAGCTATTGGTTAGTCGGCATTACATAGTAAGGGAGGCAACGCATGAATTCCAATAGATGTCGCTAGGACAAAGCACTACTATATCAGTTTGATCCGCTAAGGTTTATATAAATTAACACATCAGAAACTTTACCACTGAAGATGATACCAAATGTAAGTTCTGGTTTTCAACTCTCGTAATATGATCATAAGAGTCATCAAATCCATGCATTGTTTAGCGTATATCTCTATTATTTGTTATTATACAGGGAAAAACATAACTAATGTATGCCCTGTCTACAGATATCATTATTATATGGAATAAACCCATCACATATGCATGTCCTGTCAACAGATGTCATTATTGTATGGAATGACCATAGTGTATTTCTGTCAGCAGATGGCATTCATTTTTACGAAGAAACCTACGAGGCTGTCATAAAAGTATAACAGTGTAGCTATATTAGTCGAAACATAATAGATTTTTTTTTCTTCAGAATTGTGTAGTTTGAAATTTCGGTTAAAAGGCTAGAAATTATATAGCCAGTCAAGGAATGTACTATTATTATGTTGCATATGGCTCTAAAAAAAAAAGTTGACTGGTACACCGACTCTGTTGAATTTATTTACTAGGGTGAAACTGTCAGTACATCCATGTGATGCAGCCTAACATATCGATATGTGTGTGTGTGTGTGAGAGAGAGACAGACAGACAGACAGAGACAGAGAGACAGAGACAGAGAATATCTGATCTCTTCTTCTTCTTTTTCTTCATCATCATCATCATCGTCATCTTCTTCTTCTTCTTCTTCTTCTTCTTCTTCTTCTTCTTCTTCTTCTTCTTCTTCTTCTTCTTCTTCTTCTTCTTCTTCTTTTCATGTTCAGAATCTTCCTTATTTTTGTTTCCTATTTTGTCACACAATTGGGACACTGTAAACCAATGTCTTTTTCTTGAAAATGATAATATATACATTTACAATCTTTTCTCCTGTCTTTGCTTGTCTTTGACGTTGTGGACATTCTGGAACCTGGTGTCCTTTCTTTTGACATGTATACCAAGTATCTTGACTGATTAAGAGTGTAAGAGTGGAGTAGTCTGCACTCTTGATGAAAACATATTTTCTAATAACACGATTAATCAACCCTCAGAAAACAATTCAAAAGAAAACAAGCTAAGCAATGACGTTCTATGCTGCAGATGCTGCCAATGAATCATCTATACTGAGTGTTTTGCGCTAGCTTCAAGTGGTATTGGATTTTCCGTGTTTGTCACTGTACTGGTAACTGAAATTGGCAAACTCAGAATAGCTCTTAGCTGTATTCCTAAACCCAAGTTCCTAAACGGGATTCGTCGATGCGTGAAGGATAATAGCCAATCCGATTCATGTAATTGCAACCATTTTTATATCGAAGTGCACCGCTCTCACGTCAACAGCGTCCATTCTGTAAAAAAAAAAAAAAAAAAAAAAAAAAAAACATGTTTTCATTTGTCACAAATCTAAATTTGAACAACAACGTTCATATGAGAATCATATGCAAACAAAATATCATATATCGGAAAATTATCGTCGTTTTTCGTAGCATCAGTGCACTGTTCCAAAAGTTAGTGAAAAAGAACAATTTTGTGTCTAGATGTTTACATTTACATAAGATTACATAAGTTAATTTATTCAAGAACATCTAATGATATAAGGGAAAAATACTGGTAAAAATTCCCGATAGCCATTATTTCTTTATTTTTTGACTATTTACAGTCCATTATCCAAATAGAGGAGATTAAATATATTGACCGCCTGATCAGTTAATAAAGGTGACGGACTGCATGTGGAAAAACAAATATAAAGAACACGGAATATGCGAAAAGTCCAATTCATGGCAGTAGATAATGTCTGAGAATTCTGGACCAATAGTAAATTTAAAATCATATTTTCACTCAAGCAAATTTATTTGCTTTACTCCATCATCAATCGACTAAAAGTGATTTTTTTTCGATCATAGGTCTGCCAAATTTGGTTTTGCTGAACCATTAGGTCCAGCAACCAACGTCTAAAATGGACATGCTGGACAGCTCACTATTCGTCAAGCACTTTAAAAGGGATGCAGCCTTAGTTCTCGAGTCGTGTTGAGAATTCTGACATTTCATAGATGACAGAAGAAATTTTATACATTTCATTTTTTGTAGTATAACAGAAAATAATATATTTCATATCTCAAAAACACAAAATGTTTATATTTTTCTTTTCTATTGTCAGTCGAACACAATGACTGTGAAATAGCTGTTGTGTTTAAATATAAAATCTAAGACTTTTCCAGTCATGCACATCTTTCTATTCCTAAACCTGGTGGTGAAGTTAGCTTTTTATACGCTCTTGTTTGTAATTATGAAGTGGAAGTGCAGATAAAGCACGCCAAATGTTTTATTCACACGAAGGCACACAACTCATATTCATCAATATTCCCAAAACTTTTAACACAGCAATTGCTTCGTACACAGATTTTATTTTGGTACTCATATACTGCTTCTATCTATCTATCTATCTATCTATCTATCTATCTATCTATCTATCTATCTATCTATCTATCTATCTATCTATCCATCCATCCATCCATCCATCCATCCATCCATCCATCCATCCATCCATCCATCCATCCATCCATCCATCCATCCATCCATCGATCTATCTATCTATCTATCTATCTACCTACCTATCTATATGTCTGTCTGTCTGTCTGCCTGCCTATGTATGTATGTATGTATGTATGTATGTATGTATGTATGTATGTATGTATGTATGTATGTATGTATGTATGTATGTATGTATGTATGTATGCATGCATGCATGCATGCATGCATGCATGCATGCATGCATGCATGTATGCATCTATCTATCTATCTATCTATCTATCTATCTATCTATCTATCTATCTATCTATCTATCTGTCTGTCTGTCTGCCTGCCTATGTATGTATGTATGTATGTATGTATGTATGTATGTATGTATGTATGTATGTATGTATGTATGTATGTATGTATGTATGTATGTATGTATGTATGTATGTATGCATGCATGCATGCATGCATGCATGCATCTATCTATCTATCTATCTATCTATCTATCTATCTATCTATCTATCTATCTATCTATCTATCTGTCTGTCTGTCTGTCTGCCTGCCTATGTATGTATGTATGTATGTATGTATGTATGTATGTATGTATGTATGTATGTATGTATGTATGTATGTATGTATGTATGTATGTATGCATGCATGCATGCATGCATGCATGCATTTATCTATCTATCTATCTATCTATCTATCTATCTATCTATCTATCTATCTATCTATCTATCTATCTATCTATCTATCTATCTATCTATCTATCTATCTATCTATCTATCTATCTTATACTTAAGAAGTCTGTATATCTTTCTGTACAATTCATATCACACAAGTAAGGAAGGATTGCTTGCACACACTATATGTACAAAGATACTTATATACTCTCGTTAAAGAATGATATGAGTTTAAGCTTTATCTTTCTGGACGATATAGGTGTACACAAACATAAGACATATATGTTTCTAAGATAATCATGCGGTCCTGACCAGGATCATCGAGTTTATGAACCCAAGTTATGGATCTGACACCATCAACTGTTTTACATCTTTTCAAACTCTATGGACCACTCTTGTTGTGGTAGTATTATTTGTCTTGGCTGCCGTGACAGCTGATATCTTTGTAGTGGTGGGTTTATCTGTAAATCCTTTTCTCTTTGGTTTTTCTAAATATGTTTGATATGTTTCTTTCAGATGTCTTATCTTTGACAGAATGTCTTAGAAATTTTTATCTCTTTTTCCCTTGTTACTTCCTCGTTTTTCTTCTTGTTGTAGAACACATTCTGTTCTTCTTTTTGGCGTTGCAAAATAAGTCTATGACTCTTTTATATTTATTTCTGAAATCATTATACATTGATAATAATGGAGAAGGAGGTGAGGACGGTATCGCCAGCATAGATTTCAGAGATGGAAATTAGAAATCGACAAAACCAAATTTAAGTCATCTACGTCTGGAAGAATAATCTCTGCTTTTGTCATGCTACCTGTCAGCTTATAAAATTTATTCCACTTGAATCTAGAGCAAAATACTTCATTACCTATTACAGATGGTCAATTTGGGAGAACAGTCGACAATCAGGTAGAATCAAACAACAAAAGGAACCAGAGGGGTATTTTACGGCAAATTGGGAATATTTAAAGAGGCACTTTGTAACATTCCTGAATTGAGAACTAGAGGTCCTTTTACGGCAAATCGGGAATATTTAAAGAGGCACTGTGTAACATTCCTGAATTGAGAACCAGAGGTCCTTTTACGGCAAATCAAGAATATATAAAGAGGCACTGTGTAACATTCCTGAATTGAGGACCAGAGGTCCTTTTACGGCAAATCGGGAATATTTAAAGAGGCACTTTGTAACATTCCTGAACTGAGAACCAGAGGTCCTTTTACGGCAAATCGGGAATATTTAAAGAGGCACTGTGTAACATTCCTGAATTGAGAACCAGAGGTCCTTTTACGGCAAATCAAGAATATTTAAAGAGGCACTGTGTAACATTCCTGAATTGAGGACCTGAGGTCCTTTTACGGCAAATCGGGAATATTTAAAGAGGCACTTTGTAACATTCCTGAATTGAGAACCAGATGTCCTTTTACGGAAAATGGGGAATATTTAAAGAGGCACTTTGTAACATTCCTGAATTGAGAACCAGAGGTCCTTTTACGGCAAATCAAGAATATTTAAAGAGGCACTTTGTAACATTCCTGAATTGAGAACCAGAGGTCCTCTAACGGCAAATTGGGAATATTTAAAGAGTACTGTGTAACATTCATGAATTGAGAACCAGATGTCGTTTTACGGCAAATCGGGAATATTTAAAGAGGCACTGTGTAGCATTCCTGAATTGGATACACGTTTTCGCTCTTCGTTATGCGTTAAAAGTGTATCATCAAGTTGTTCGTGTTTCCAGAACTCGACTCCCTACTTATCACGTTCTAGAACATTTCCATGTCATTAGTAATATCACAGAATTTCACGTATTCGCTCATTTTTATGAGAAATATGTCGAAGGATTTACCAGTTGGTAGAAACATAGTTATTACTGAGATATTGGCTAGGTAGCCTCCAAACCATGCATTCACAGCTTTTCTTGCAAGCTATCCTGTGTCAGTTCCACGTGCTATTAACAGCATCGCATGAAATAAGTTCAACAACAGGAAAGTGTTTGTGAATTATTGAGACAGTGTTCCACTTATCAGCATCTTTTCGAAGCAAGAAATCGAAGACACGTTTGTCCAGGAAAGTACAGATGTCTATTAGGTGACCAAGTCGTTGACTTGGAACATCAATGTTACATTCGAAAATACGAGAATGAACTGGAGAAAGACTTCGAGGAAGCCCAGCGCCAAAACAAAATAAGTAAATGGTATATTATCTTACTTTAAATCTTCTACACAAGAGACTATAATTCTCGTCCGTTCCATTTCAAAGTAGATTCTGCCATTGGTGCTTACAAGGAGGTGGAACGCGTAAGACATTCCATTCGCCGTGAATTTGTACATCCTTATTATCCTTCTGTCAGTTTAGGAGATATATTAAATCGGTGTGTCGTACTTTAGCACCCATCTTAAAATCAATGGTGACTCGATGATTGCACGCTTTGATGTAAAAGTATGAGTTTCCTAAACATGTTCTCGTTGTCAATCTTGAAGAAGCCTTCTTGAGAGCATGTGTTACTTTACACTGAAAAACACATTTTGCGTCAAGACACATCTATAAATTCGCTGCACACTTCTGACAGAGACAGTACGTGATCTTCTACATTACAGCAAGGATGAGGCACAGACGTCAAAACCACTTCAGGTCTCATTAGCACGTTCAGAACAAGAATAAGAAAAAAAAAGAAATAGAGGAGTTGTGATGCAATTGAGAATAGAAGAAAAGATGATGCAGAATGTAACCATCGAACATGAGGTACAAACTCAAGATGCATAACACTATATCGAACCAGAACTCGAATGTAGAAGAGGAGATAGAGGAGGTCGAATGAGAAAGCTATTCAGACAGAAACGGAAGCTTTAACAGATACGTAGAAGGTGGTTACATTGTGAATACTGCTAAGTACATAGCCTGGAAGTCGCTGAAAACCAAACCCTGTACAGTGGCAATTTGTAATCCGTATCATGTACACATATTATAGCAACGCATTCCAAAACTTACTTATGTCAAGGCAAATCAAGGTTGCCGAGTAAGCTTACGGGGAAACGACCAATTCCAGATGCTAAAGTTCAGTAATATATGGTGTGTACTAATACTCTCAATAACCTTCACAATATTCTTGCACTAACCAATTCTTTACCGATAAAAAATGCTACGGTTAAAAATAATAGATGAATTAAAACAAAAAGGAGACCTTATTGAATAGTTAATAAATATAAGACGGTTCTAAATCCAAGCTATCAGGTGGCAACAACTGAATTACAATAAATAATTTAGCCATAGGACCCTACAATCCCATCCCTAAATTAAATAATAATATAAGCTGGTCAAAACCCCTGACCATGAAAACCTGCCACGCAAGGCAGCCATGATTGGTTCAGTACACACAAGTTAGACATAGGCCCCACTAATCCGACCTAAAAAAAAACAAATATGAATAGAAGGTGGTACAAAATCTAGGATCATCTGATATGCGACCTTCAACACACCAACATTAATTAGATATAGACATGGATTAACTTAATCAAGAAAACATAAATGTTTCATAATTTCGAGTAAACGTAGAATATTCACAAGTCTATCACAAATGTCTCTGTACATATTTGGCATAATATATAATTCGGACCTGATCGCGTTTTGAGATATTTGGCCACGTTCAGAAACATGTGCTAGGTCTCATGCTAGCGTATGGCTAGACAAAATCCTTGCATGCACTGACGTCCGTGCAGATCACTGTAAGATTTTCTGTCACACTGAGTATCTGGGCCTGGATAATATAGGTAATCCATGGTTGAATCCTCACACGTAGTAAACGTCCAATTATCCGAAGACTAACCATTACAACTTTTTCCCACTTGCTATAATTTAGAAATGTCAACCCCAACTGAAATCATTGCAGACCCCATTCTTTTATTAACTCTCCCTAACTCATCTGTCGTATCCACTGTCCATACCTCACCCTGAATACAAATTGAATACAATACCAATGAATAAACCCCAAAATCTAAAATGGAAACCATTAAACACAACCAGGATAAATACAAACATTCACACGTATTATATGGACAATTGTCCTACGCTAAAATAGAAACGGTAGGGAAAATATACTCCGATTTGATTTAACAGGATTTTCGATAACAAAGCATTGAAATGAAGCAACGAATAAATGACTCTAACCCCATTCTAGACGATACCGTTTCCTATGTCGTCCACCCCATTTTAAACGATACCGTTTCCTATATCGTCCACTCCATTCTAGACGATACCGTTTCCTATGTCGTCCACCCCATTTTAAACGATACCGTTTCCTATGTCGTCCACCCCATTCTAGACGATACCATTTCCTATGTCGTCCACCCTATTCTAGACGATACCGTTTCCTATGTCGTCCACCTCATTCTAGATTTCCATACGGTCTATAACTTAAACCAAGAAAATCTAATTAAAGGAAGTGATTTTATAAGGAGTAACACAATTGATTATAGCATAACCTTACCCATGCTATTACTCTCCACAGAACAAAAGAAACCGACCATTAAATTAAATGTTAAAGCCTGCTACCCTGATTCCATCAATCAAATGGTAAGGGTACATAAAATCAAAAGCATTTCAGATTCGTCCCCCCCATCCCATCCCCCAGTGGGAAGGGAAAAGGGACACCCACAATCCTAAAGTATAAACCGAAATCACCAAACAATAGACGAACAAGGGCCATAGAAATTTGCACTTCACGTAATATAACCTCAATCCCAAGCAACAAGCTCAGAAACCCAGTATACCAATGTGCACTGTAGTCAAATAGATAGACCCTCTAAAAATAAGATCGGTAAATGCGATAAAAATAACAGCAATAAAATAAGGTCCCCCAAAACTTTAACTTCAATCACAGCGATTAAAGGGAAACAAACACTATATCGACAGCAAAAATAAGCAAAACCAATTCAATCCAAAGAACCAACCAAATATTTATCCGTGATAAAAGGATTCTTGATCTCTAAGTTAGTAGACCCTGGCCCAAAGAAAAACAGCATCAAAAAAAAAAAAACAATGCTCGCCCATTCTACCATCTATATAAATTTCACCCAAGGAATTAACAATCTTCATCTTAAGCCCGAAGTAAATACTAATGTGATTAGTAAATGTAAGCATCACGAACGAACTTCCAACAACTCGTGGGGGTAGACTTCAAAATTATCCACACCAAGAAAAACTAAATTGCAATCTAGTATGCTACCACCAAACGAGTAGCTATATATGTAGAATCGACTCCCATTAGAAAATTTCACAGATGTAATTACTCAATTAAAGCAAACTTCACCCACAATATTCCAACGTGGACAATATGGCATTCGTTGCAAGGTACGCGAATACCAAAATAAACAAAGAAATGCAAAGGATCGAGGCACTTCTCCAAATAAAAAAAAAGACTTTGGTGTGATAAATGCAGGGGTTAACAAGTCAGGATGTACTTATGCATGGCAAACATGAATAATCTACAAGATCCCTCATCCCCCCCCCCTTAGACTCTCTTGTCCTCATGCAGTCCCAGAGAAAAACACCCTCAACTACATGGTCATAACAATGTAAGATATTAAATGGCTAAAAAGTATCAAAAGTAGTGAAACAATGTAAACCAGAATCACTCCCGCACAAAGCTCAGACAAGAACCATACAGAACCAAACTCCAATATTACCAAGGTTATAAAAGAATAAATCAATTCACAACTCTAAATAACGTATTCAACCAAAAAAACCTCCAAATAAATAAATAATAGCACTAAAAAGAGACAAAAACCACCGAAATCAATCCAAAAAAAAAAATACGCTTAGGTAGCAGGGTAAAGTTTCGTAAATTGGTCCCTTCAAATTTCTTAACTTAAGGCTATGGTGCGACTTTTTCAGCTATTATTGTTTACTAATTAAAGATATGGATATATTTGTAAACTAGGTGTTTCGGGCTTGTGTTGTTCTTAAAATTGATGTCAGCATGTACACCTTCCATAGTTACTCTTCAGTATGTTGATAGTGAAATACCAATAGTCGGCTAGGAAGAAGAGCTAGCTTTTCATAGAGTTAAAAACATGGGTTTGGGGCAAATAGAATATCTCAAAAACGACATGGATGACAACTATTTTCAATTGCATGATCCTGTTTAGTACGCACACTGTTTTGCAGAGTTGTCATCTAGGAAAATGGCTTGTGTTTGCACTGCAAGCATCACATGGTGTCAAAGTGACTCGCGGACATGAAAATTGCAGGCATACATTTTGTGTTGGGGTGCATAAACTTCTTCTGCTATGAACTGCCATTGAATTCTCTGGTCAAGTGAATAATATTCTTGTGCTTTGTTTTAATATAGGTATCCAAAAATATGGACCTTTTTACCTCACTTATTTATTTGATTTTTTATGATATTTTTTATACTAAGTTGCTGATGATGTCATTAAATTTGTACATAAAAACTGTCCCCTGTCTCTTAAGAGCTAATAAACAATGAAAAATAACGAAAAATATCCTAACCACTGATGAGCTTGACTATTTCCGGGATATAATCGACAGGGTTATCAACTTACACAGCTCTTCATATTCGTCCACACTATATGTTCACAAGTAAGATCCCTTAACATGAGACTTCCCAGTCAGGGCCTAAACAGGTCAAGTGTTGATGTGGGGATTTCCAAAATTTTCTCGGTCTTTTCAACAGGGGGGGGCGGGGGAGCGGATGTGCGGAAACCACGTAACCCCATCCCAGATCTGGCCTTACCAGGGAACCCAGAACAACATTGCCAAGAAATTGATGTAAATATAGAACATCATAAATTGAGTAAAAGTACCTAATTTGTCTTTTACGAAGGGAATGTAGGGTATTTAACCTAAGTATGCAGATCATTCTAAACACATTCACCAAAATCCAATTAAACTGGATGTTCTATGTCGGCAGAATACTCATTAGAGAGAGAAACGTCCAAGCATATTCTAAACATCTCAGGATATAAAACCTGTTATCTCCAATCTCCAATACAGATCCCAGAAAATAAAAGGAGGCGGAGTGGCGACATTTGCCGGTGACGCTTTCTCAAGTTAGTCCTTTGTGGGCGTGCAACAAAAATAAATATAGAAAATTGGCAGCTCTCAATAGTAAATATGTACGACGAAGGCGGGAAAAAAATCATCCAGCCAGAAACGCGTACAACAATAGTGTAGGTACGACAGTAAAATACATAGTCATCTGTGGAGATTTCGACGCCCACGGTAAACATTGGGGAAGAATCTACTCTGGTGTGAAACGGAGAAATGTTGAAAAGTGGATCACAACATCTAACCTAATATTTCTAAACATTCGTTCTGTTCCGGATTAAATCCCGACAACGGGGCTATATGAGCAATTAATCTTACTATATTCTTTTCCAAAATCGCAGAAAATGTCAATGTGGAAGATGATAAATTAAACATTCTAGGAAGTGACCACTCTACACATGAAAGTGCGTAAAGGCAAGATAACCACTATTTCAGGTTTCAAGATGGAGATTTGATATGGCGGACAATGAAACATTTCTCTCTCGATGTGAGAGATTTGGCAACGGTTAGCTGCACGACGATAATATGAAATCTTTAACCAAAATATAATCGCCCCACAACAAGAGGGGCGTGGGGCGTCAGACAGTGAAATAACGAATGAAATTGGGCTATAACGGACAAAAGGCTCTAAATAAAATTAGACATACCAAACAAAGCTTTTCTTGTTTACGAAGAAAAAGAAATGATAGACAAAAACGTCATTTTCATCACGGCAATACAAACCTCATTAAAGAAATTATTATCGTCACTAGTGTGAGAAGAGCTTCCCTTCTCCAAATTGGTTTCCTTGAGGTTCTTTAGGAAGTTTATAATCCTCAAATAACATCACTTTTAAATTGGTCGCTTTTGCAAATATTTGTATGCATTACTAAGATATATTTTCAGTGGTTCAATATAAGTTTTATTTTTTTGAGTAAGCACTACTTCTATTGGCTTGCTCCTTCAGTTTTTTTTTTTGTTAGACTTTTTCAAATAAATTTCACAGCCACGCGGGAGAGATGAGGGTTTTTTCGTCCATTAAGAAACTTTAATGGTCTTACGTATGTGACCAAACCAGATTTGCTACTAGAATTAAGGACAGTGATACTCTCAGAAACAAGAGGGAGATATATGGTATGGGTTGTTTTCACAGACGTCACGATTGTGTACGAGAATACCCACAATGCAGAGTGCGTGTACCTTGCGCCGCCATTTTGAGTCTCTAACAAACTTTTATCAAAACGAGTTATCGCGTATATACAAGATAATAATCTGATAAAATTATCGATAAGGATATTTCCTTCATCGAAATGATAAATGGATTATGCTTGAAATTATGCGCCCCATTAGCACGAAAATAAAAATTAATCTATAGGTTCCCTGGTTGATATCGAAAGACAGAAAAGTGAAGTTAAACCGAAATCTAGCATATTGCTATCAAATATAACTGCAGTTATATTTTTTTTTATATAAACAGACAGTATTGTCCTTTTTTAAACATATTTTTATGATGTCCATAAGCTTGTCACCTTGAAAGAGTATTTCCGAATTTCCGAACAATTATCTCTGGGATGCAATAAAAGTTAACGGAAATAAAAGTTCGTAGCAAGTGTATTATGCTAGAACTTTAATAAACAAATGATTTTCGCGAAAACGTGCTTCTGCCAAGGACAGCTGACAAACCAGTTCTAGTAAGTACTGTCAAATATTGTATTTGTGGGGGGAAATGACGGATGTAGGATGTAATCGATAACCGTTGCCTTGATTATCATATGGGAAAAACAATGTTGTTAAGTACCGGTTAAAGATTCAAAATGGCGGATATGGAAGTACACGTTTTGTGATGTCACATGAAAACAACGGATATACCGAAATCTACACATACGGTTCTAACTCGTCAGACCCGGGAGGCGCTGCAGTAACAGCGATGTTGAGAATATCAAGCTGGGACGAGACTACCTGATAACTACTCATTTTTACACTGTTTAATTTGGAGCAATAAACCAATCATTTCAAAATGCTCAGACAATAAAGGTGGCTTTTATTAGCGAGTCCCACAACGTGCCACGCTCCCTGAAGAAGGTAATTCTTCTAGCAGAGAAAATCTTCTACGAGAAATAAAAATAAGATTCCAAATCCTGGATCAGAAAAGAATTTTTATAGATATCATAATGGTACCTTTCCATATTAATGTAGCTTGAATCGAAAAAGCTGATGAAGAAGCCAGAAAAAAACTGAAGCAAGAAACAAACTGAGCGAATCCAGTGCCTACAACTAGATTATGACGCTCATGAAATTTACAGTAAAATTTGTCAAAATTTTAATAACAAATGTCAGTGGAAATAGGACAATAATCCAAAAGGGCGCAGGCTCTATGCCTTGCAAAAATGCAAAAACAAAGGCGTAGAAATGTCAGCGCCCAAAAACTGGTGAAAGCACATGGCAAATAAAGTCATAACAAGATTAATAACTGTAAAACCTCTATTAGCCAGTAGCTTTGCCAACATTGCCCCATCCCAGAAACACGTCACCACATTTTCAACGCTTGCCCAAAATATAGCGTAGAAAAACGCGTATCCCAGAATAAACAGATAACTTTTTTTAAAAAAAACCCAAACGAATATCTATCCAAAATTCTTCCTACCAGGAGCAAACATTATCGATGCCATATATAAAAATATCCTGCGATAATTTTCTGCCAGAGGAAAAAAAAGAGGAAAAATATTACCCTTAACTAAGATATAACGTAATACCCACCAAATAAGGACTAAATTAATCACAAAAAAAAACCAACCAATTAAAAGACACTTAAATGGGCAAATCATACATATCTAGACTGGGTGTGGGCGGGTGTGGGACTGGGAAAGGTATGGGTAGACCATTTCAATTGCGTGACTTGGTTCGCAGCGACTGTGTTTCAATATAAGTGACAATCACGGGTAAACACCAATAGCGTACAGATATAACCGAGCTCAGCATTATCCCTTAAATCATATACCAGTAAAATATGTAAGATCAATCCTAATCAACAGACAAATCTAATGATATAATTATAGAATCATAAAACTTGCCCATCCCAGTACTAAAAATGTATGTTTACAAATCCTGCAAGCAATTTCTTACCTTAATAATAATAATAATAATAATAATAATAATAATAATAATAATAATAATAATAATAATAATAATAATAATAATAATAATAATAATAATAATAATAATAATAATAATAATAATAATAATAATAATAATAATAATAATAATATTAATAATAATAATAATAATAATAATAATAATAATAGCAAAAACAACCTCTCATTGTCTACCTTAGTACGATGTTGGTGTCGGAGAATTGGCAGGGAATAATATAATAAACCTCACAAACCATAAAAGCATATTTAAATTATATAATATTGTCTGTCCTAAGGCCAGACAACTAGGCCAGCCGCACACGGTGGCAGTGATTGGCTCGCTCCAGGCAAACTGAAGATATGTCCAGTTAATCTCCTCCCAAAAAATAAGACCATAAGCTGGTCCAATTACAAAGTGCATCAGTACCAACGGCACATTACGGTACCTGATTTTTTTTAAAACATTAGACAGGATAAGGCGGTCATGAACCCAAGCCATCCGGCACAGCCACACAAGGCGACATCAATTGAATAAAATCATGACCAAAAAACAACCCATCACAATTGTGCAGCTGCTTTTAACTCTACAATCGTTGACATGGTCTGATACACAATATAAATTTCTACTCTATATAGTATTATACTAATCAATCAGCCATATGTAAAGTGTTCGTATCTTCAAAACTCGTGATCTAGGTGCAAAATAACATCATTAAACTTAGGAAAAATTCAAAAGTTTCAACCCTAGATCAACCTGAGCCATCAGGTGACATCGTGACTCGGTCATTTCCGCCCCTTCTCTTTTCTCGCTTCCGGAAGTGACAGTTTGTGCAATACACACATCAAAGCTTAAAACGTGTGCCTAGCACCAGTTAACATTAACTAGTTGCACATGAACAATTCAAAGTCGAGTCATTCGTCTTCAATCACATTGGGAAAAAAAGAAGAACGAGAACAGACTAACATTGTAAAGTAGAAATGTTGAGGAGAGCATCAGTTTGGTGAAGCGAGTGGAAAACCTTGTGAAGAAAATAGGGGAAACTTGCTGTTACGCTACATTTTAGCACGACAATGACCCCTCTCACAACAGCCAAGATGTTCGTAAGACAGGTGAAGGACGATAATGTTTTAGAAGTCAAGGAGGCTTAGGCAGGGAGGAGAGGGTCAAGGGGAAGGAGAATGAAGTAGAGACGATTCCATCGTCTCAATATGAACTAGATTAAGATCCAGGAAAATTCAGAAGATTTGGCCATACATACTTTTAAGCCAGTGGTCTCACAAAGACATTATTGAATAAAACTAGAAAGGTCTGAGGGCAGAGATATGAGATGTCAAATCATTGGAGTTATAATCACTAAAATAGCGGAGTAACTGAAAGCAAACGTCTGATTTCAAAACCACCCAGATCGCATGAAAAGAGAGATACAAAGCTTATTTGTCAAAGCTATGTTGTGTTTAATAAATGTATGTATGTATGTATGTATGTATGTATGTATGTATGTATGTATGTATGTATGTATGTATGTATGTATGTATGTATGTATGTATGTATGTATGTATGTATGTATGTATGTATGTATGCATGCATGCATGCATGCATGCATGCATGTATGTATGTATGTATGTATGTGCGTATACATGCGTGTATGTATGTATGCATGCGTGTATGTATGTATGTATGCATGCGTGTATGTATGTATATATATATATATATATATATATATATATATATATATATATATATATATATATATATATATATATATGATATTGTTGAAAACTTAATATTTTTAATGTAACTGTAATGAAATAGTACTGTCTATAACAGTTCCTACAATTGTTTGTCCTTATCCTTCCTTGTGTGTAATAGAATACTTGTAAGTATAAAACACTTCCTACCTGCTTCATTGGATGGTAGGGGTTCTATATTTGGATAGTAATCAAAAGCAGGCATGTTTTCCCTTTGACCCTTTAATACCACTAAGGTGAAACCAATGGACCAATTTAACATAGGATCTCCAGTATGACCCCAATAGCGACAATAACTGGACTCGTATTTGAATTACAACTGTTTGGCGTGTTCAATTTCAGAATAAAAATAAACCGTCGGGTTCTCAGCAAACAGAATTTACGATGATTTTCCTACAGAAATATGTTTATGTTATATATTTGTCTTATTTATTTATGATATAGAGTGCTCACAAGGTTAATGTACTCGTGTTAGATAGTTGATGTATATACCATCTTTTGTATGTTGACACTATCAGGTGTCACTAAACTTGATCCATACTGTTCCGCTGTTTTGCTGGCTACTTAAAAGAAGAAAATTCCCCGGATGTCACGGTCACTATCTCCTCTCTAAGAATGTCTCTGGACAGAATGGAACCTTCCTGTCGATATCTAAGCTATATACATTATACATGGTATGCAATCTTTCCTGTTATGCCTGAATGTCTGCATAAATGTTTTCTTATGTCTGGGAATTCAGTACGTAATTACAACTTTGAAACTACGACACAATGCAATAAATCCTGAGTTTAATCATGTCATGTGTGTGTGTGTGTGTGTGTGTGTGTGTGTGTGTGTGTGTTAAGAAATAGGAGTGTTACGTTTAACGACACATCTGCACTTTGAAGGCTATATCGCTCTGTGTACCATACTCAAGCTTACACCACGATAGTCGATATTGGTCGATTCAAAGGCGGGAATTAAACTTGTGCTCTTTTGGTCACTAGCTCAGCGCCTTAACCAAGGAACTATCGCAGCTCCAGAACATTGTTGTAAGGTAACGAGATCCACGTTTTCATTGAATATCCCTTCGATCTTTCATGACTTTTTCTGGTGTTCAATATAGATATCCTATCTTAGTTTCGTATAGCACACCAAGAAGAGAACACACTCGTCCCATATGATGTTTAAATACGTTTCGGCATGACGGACTCGACGTAGTTTCAAGCCATATCTAAAACGAGTTCTTTCTGACGACACGGAACAAAACACATCTATAATTTCTATATTTACTCTCACGTCGTCCAACAGAGAAAAAATAGATATCAACCGCTACGAGTTATAATGAAAAATACATAAGCATGACGTTAGCTTCCAAGAATAATTGGACTGTGTGGACATTTCTTAATTTAAAGTCATCCAACTCCCTCTGAGACGTCAGCTTTGTCTTTCTTGTCATGATCTAGTTCCTTTGTCAGAATCAATTAATCTGACAGTATTAGCAGGCGTTTCCAATTTATACCGTTTATATGGGGGGGATCTGTATGTAGAGTAGTTTTTAGTTCGTCTAATCCCATAAAATGGATGTTGTTTAAAACACCTGGTCAGCTGTTAGGGAATGTTCACATTTGAAAACTAATAGCCCTCATATAATGATCCGGATAGAGTTTATTTGATAGACTTCGTCTACTCATTTTCCCCGTCTCAATTTACCTTTGACAATAAGCTTGCTTTTTGTCTGGTGACAAGTACAAATAAATAACAACGTTGATGAAGCTACAGGCACCTGATTGTATCCATTAACGTGTTTTCGTAAGTGCACCGTCTTCTCTATGGTGGCAGATCCCATTTACTGTGACATGCACTTGTTTTCTTTCTTGTTTATGGACTGGTGTCTTTCACCTTAGGTACATTTAGTCTCGCATTTATGACACAGACGAAATCTTCCTTTTCAGGAAATATCTTCGGCTTAAATAGATGAAACTGGAACCATGTAAACCTTAGTTTAATTGATAGGAACTTCCTGCGGATATCGTAGCTATATGACAGAAAATTTTTTAAAGCTACGTTACAAAATCATAATCACATTATCACGTATTCTTTATTTTATTCACTAGATGTATTTGTATTCAAACATAGTGACATTTGCCCTGTCCATCCAGTAATGAATTTACTGATTCGTTGCACCTATCAGTTTCAATATCGCCCACATCAACCGCCACATCGGTGGCTCTCTGAAGACTTTTTTTTTTAGCTTATTCAAAATCATGCAAAAGATACGTTATAGGTGTGAGGTATTATCGATATTTCGCTTGACCGCGCCATTTTATTTCCGATGGTACGTATTATGGTAACTTTTCCACTGTACCAGAACTTTGCAAGTTTCCGTCAGTTAAAAATGTTCGGAAATTCCCGAGTAATATTGTTACGATCATAATGACATTAACAGAATGTTTTCATTCTTGATAACAAAATAATTGTTAAAATTTACTATATTGTTTTACAAAATAGTCGATTTGTTACAAAGCAATATAGAGTTTTAAAAATATAAACATATATTTTATCTAGTTTGACACTTGTCACATATGCCAACGCCAAATGGAATGTTTGTTAAAGATTGTTCCGGCCAAATTTAACTTTTGGAGGAAACAAAATGACTTTTTTTAAAGTTATTTATTTGCTTATGTTAATATGTTAAGCACATGTATTCCTTTACAAGACCGTGAATCATCTTAAGCTCACATGAATGTTTTTTGTTTGGAATTTTACGTAATTTCTCAAGTTGATTGTATATTTTCTCATTTGTTGTGTAAGTGCGTTTTTTTATTTACTGGCCTTCTCTGATAAATATGTTACTCTGGTGTTGGCATTCCACTCAAAGTTTCTTTTTCTGTTATATTAATAGTGTAGCTAGCTTACTGTGGGATCCAGTGTCAACACTACTTATTTTTATGGACAAGATGTCCAATTCCAGCACAATGTTTTTCACAAGCTGTCAACTAAAGTGTAGACTTAAGAATCAAATTTGTATTTTTTTAATTACAACTTATGCAACAATAGCAAATTCACCTGATATAAGATTCTAACCATTTAATTGTGCGAGAGGGGATGCAATTTTCTTATAAGCTGAAATATTTTGTTTTTTATTTTATTTTATCTAAAGCTAATTTTTTTTCTTTTTCTCAAAGAATGTGATGGCTACGATAAGAAATTATTTATTTATTGAAGCATGTTACTTTTTCTAGCTACTGACAAATGTAATTTTAAAATAAATATGTCAGGCCCCTGCCATTGAAAATTAAATTGCTTGTCCCAAATTATAACTGAGGTATACAGTGGTATATATCGCTGTTATTTCATAAATACCCTGATATGCCGTGGTATATATCGCGAATTGTTCAGACATACCGCCGTAAAAAATTTCTCATGGTACACAGCTCATACAAAATAATTATTCGAACTTCCCAAAGAAATATTTTCATACAAACACTAATAAAAAAGAATTGTTGTTGTTGGACTTAACGCCATTTTTCAGCACACGATAGACTATTCATGGCGGCCAGTATTAACGGTGGAGGAAGAAACCGGGAAATCACCGGAAAAACCACCGACCCACGAAAAGCTACTGGCAAGCTTTCTCACATATCCACATTAGCCGAATCCTAGACTCGAACCCACGCGGACAGAGGTGAGATGGCAGTGATCCGTAACGGACAGCGCTTTAGACCTCTAGGCCACTTGGGGCCCCCCTAATATAAAAAAGAACATATCACAGAAATATTCAAACTTTGGTTAACATAAAGAAATAATCAACCAGAGATGTAAGTATCGCAAATATTTCAATTTTAGATAGATGCGAATGCCAGTAGCTTTGTGAATATCAACATTCATGGAGAGCAAAAAGGGCAGTTATATTCAACTTTTATTGCCCATTGTTACACGACAACGATTTAAACCAAACAATATTATTCCATTCGCATTTTGCATTTAATTGACTGACTGAGTTTAAAGGCAACACCTAGAACTTTGGCTGGAGATTTGTTCAAAAGAATTTACATCAAGAAAGATGGGAAACGGATTTAGATTGGATTAATTAATTTTAAAAATTGACTTATATTTCGAACTCCATCCTCAAGTTACTTATGACCACTGTCAGCACAACCTCATGTTTTAACGTGTTTATGTTTAAGGTTCCTTCATTTTAGGTTAAAAAAAAAATCTGTTTTATTTCAATGATATGAACTGATCGGTAATCTCCATAGGAGTTTTGTTTAGCTGATGCTACAGCATTTCTGGTTACACTTTCTTCATATTTGTAAAGTTTAGAAGTCCATTGCATTTTAAGATATCTTTTATATAGTTTATAAGGAACCAGTTTAAGGTCCCTTTCCCTTTTTGATTAGTTTACATTCGTTGTTCCAACATGGAATAGTTGCCTAATTCTATTTTGCCCGTTGACTTTGGAATTGGTGCTTCTGATGTTGTATTAAATGTTAGCATATTGTCATTAAAGGTATTTATGTCCTGGTTGGTGGTTCTCTGAGTAATAACAGTAAGTTAACTAGGATATTGCAGTCGGACCTCTTACGGGAACTTTACGTCGAGATCGCAAGTCTGACCTCTAACAGGAATTTAACATGGAAAACGCAGTTTGGTCTCTAACAGAAATTGAACGTGTAGATATTGCTTTGAAACAATAATGTCACAGGGGGTCCTTGGGAAATTAGAATTATAGTCCTTTATTTTCGCTTATATGTACACATGTGGATTCTAACCTGATATTATCATTATAATCACTTTTTGGAACGGGGGAATGAAGGGAATATAAACGATTATTTGGCATAACGGGATATTAGTATCACCACCCCGTAGTGTCGCTATTTTATCATAAGTGGTCATTGGAATTCAGAAAATCATAAGGTTTAATGGGAAATATGATGTTAAAACTAGATTCATTACCCCCACCTCATACCACTAAAATTACTGCCTCCGACAGTTTTGAATGACAAAGCTCATAGTTATTGCTCAATACTTGGCATGGGTACAATGTAACTGAAATGGTAGCTTTCTGTATTCAGCTCCAATTCTATACAATTTTCTAACAACTGTTAAACTGGTAAATTGCCGTAAACATTATCAGGTTTGCTGAGCAAAGTTAGAACAAGTATCACATGCATTTGAAACATTTGATTTATATTTGCCACAGAATGATGGCTTTGTTTGGCTGTGTCGTGAATTGTAAGATATCCATGACATGAGATAACTTTTGTCATGGAAGAATTTGGAAATAATCATTCTTTATATTGCGATGCTTCATTGTCATTGTGAAATTGACATGGCGGAAATGCACATGACATCAGATCGCAATTAAAAGTTCAAGTTCAGTACCCACGAATGTTGTCCCAGTCTATGTTAAGAGCATTTTTCCTGTCGCCGTTTGTTGTTGATCCTAGAGTTAGATTTAGGCATTCTTGGTATGGATTTAAAGATAATTGTTCATTCCTTCGAATATGAGCTTACGGTGTGGTTGTCTGTGTGTGTTTCGGCATCATTTTACAGTGAGTAATGATGTCTTGGCGATGATCCGGAAGTGAAATCTGTGTTCCATTGCACGTTGGTTTGCCTACAGTCCAGTCTCTCAAAGAAATGCGGGTGAAACTATGACAAGAACTACACCGTGAAAAAATTTTTGAAGGTATTTTAGAAAAAGCATTGTATAGATTGTCACAAAGTGGAAATGTCGGTACTGAGAAACAAATGTATAGAATATATAGTAAAATTAAGTGAGTTCTGGCTCCACATGTAAAGGTAGTGTGTAATATTGTCACAAACCGTGTTTTGATTTACCTGGAAGCTGATTATAACCGGCAGGTTTTGATCAGCTGTTAAACACAATTCTATTGGACAAATTCTATCCATTCTAAGTATATATAACGGTCTATAATGTTATTGTCTTTTGTGTATATTGGTCTATAAGTTATTTGTCATCCCTAGGGATTCCAGGACAAAAGCTCCCTAGGATGGAATCCCCCTGACATGGGTAGGACAAAAGCCCCACAGAACAAAAGCTCCTTCATTTTTATATTTACAGTATTTTCATTTTTATGAAAATGTTTATGTATTGGATTGAAATTTTATTATATCTTAGGTAATGACGAAAGAACAATTTAATTAAAGTATTTTATATTTATTTCTTTTGATGCAACTCAGACCTACTACCATAAATATAAACGAAATAATCGAATTTATTAAACACATCAGTGTATCTCACACTAGACTATATATCATTACTAAGCTGATCTCACACTAGGCTATATATCATTACTAAGCTGTATCTCACACTAGGCCATATATCATTACTAAGCTGTATCTCACACTAGGCCATATATCATTACTAAGCTGTATCTCACACTAGGCTATATATCATTACTAAGCTGATTTACTGTAATTTTATTGAGAAATAAGCCCATTGTTGTGAATGTTTTATTCGTTGACATACAAACTGCTTCTGAAGTTCATGTCAATAATAAAAGAATATATGGTTTGTAAGCAGATTCCACGTCATTTTATATTCTCATTGTTGTGGTGGTTGCATTCTTTGAAATAAAAACAGGAGGTTCCATCAAATGTAGGTGACGTGTTTTTGTATATGGAACTGCATGAAGTTCATTTTGCAGTTATGGTTAAATACATCTTCTTCTCAAAGACAATGACCCACTTCGGCTTGGATATCTGCAAATTGTAAACAGTTAACTTTTTTTAAAACAATCCTTCGTCTACAATTATATTATTAAATAATGTCGAGCATGCAATAAAAGATTCTATTTTAACAATTATATTACTTAGGAAACAGCAATAATTATTTTTTTTATTTTAATAAAACACGCTGTTTTCGTGTTGAAATTGTTGTGATTCACGGCAAATAATTAAACAATGAAAACCATAATACAATTGCAAAAAAACTGGGTCCGAGCCATTTTAAGAAGTTTGGGGCCCTAGACACAAACTATAACCTTAAAAGTAACCAGAATTGCACCTCAATCTCTCAGTCTCAGATATAAAGTATTGCATTGCATTTCCATGTGTGTGTGTGTCATTTTGTTAAGCTTATTAATATAGTACTAAACTGCTAACACAACCGACACCGAAATTTTGTTTTTGGGCCGCCGCGGGGCCCTCTGCTCCGTGGGGCTCTAGGCACTTGCCTCGCGTATCTGTGCCTTAAAACGGCACTAAATGGGGTAGGGTACTTTTGTCCCCCCAGAGTGGCTTTTGTCCAGGGGACTTTTGTTCTCCCCTGTTAGGATGTATTTCCGGGGTTAGGGAGCTTTTGTCCTTCCATCGCCCCTCCAGGAATCCTATCGTGATCGGCACCGTTGTTCTTAGTCCAGTTTAGTGTTATTTATGAATTTAATAGTGGTCTGGACAGAGCAAGCAAGTTGAAGAAAAAAAAACACTTGATGTGCCTTGTTATTTTTATCGCTTTAAGTGTATACCGTAAGTCGTGGCAATAAAAATATACCTATTATTTCTCTGCTCAGAAAATGACTGTCACCTGATGTGGACAAACAGCACGTTTGTTTTGAATAAGGTCCAGAAAAAAAAAATGACAAGCATAGTAGAACACTAACGTATCAATGTCTTGCGAAATTCTGTCTTGATACATGAATATGGTGACATTCATATAAGTGTCCAACATTTCTGTTTTATGATTTTTAAAAGACGACTAATGATCAATAGCGGACCCTTGGTCCATCGCAAACACAACAATTACAATGGAATATTAATATTTTAGTATATGTATGTCGACATCGGATTTCACATCAAAGCAATGCATTCAGAACATCCCCTACAGGATGAGAATACGTAGAATTCGCTCCAATGATGAAATATTGCCAAAAAAGGTTCGAAGAGCTGTTTGAACCGCAACTACGACAAATACAATTTACATCAATTACATGCCAAGATAATGTCATAACATCTGGGTTCCGTGGCAATTAAAGGTTCAGAACATGTCAAAATATGATAGAGACATTTTCATGCAGTAACAGCGTGACGAGCATTGAACATACATTGTCCAACCAAAACATGCAAAACAACGAATGTAATTTATCGCAATGTGTAAGATATTTTTTCCTATCAAAGAAAACCCTACACATGATCTTCGTAGTTCTTATTGGATGACACAGTAGTATTAGTGGCCTAGTGGTCTAAAGCGCTGTCCGTTACGAATCACTGCCATCTCACCTCTGTCTGCGTGTGTTCGAGTCTAGAATTCGGCGAATGTGGATATGTGAGAAAGCTTGCCAGTAGCTTCTCGTGGGTCGGTGGTTCTTTCCGGTGATTTCCCGGTTTCTTCCTCCACCATTAATACTGGCCGCCATGAATAGCCTATCATGTGCTGAAAAATGGCGTTAAGCCCAACAACAACAACAATTCACATTGCCAAACTTCATCAACAAGGTATTCACTGCATTTGCTTTTAGATAAGTTGACATCTAATTTCGAATCAGGTTTACGTGGTAGATTGCAGTTTCGTAAATTGGTCCCTGTCAAATTTCTTAACTTAAGGCCATGGTGTGACTTTTTCAGCTATTAGTGCTTATTAATTAAAGATTTGGATATATTTGTAAACTAGATGTTTCTGGCTTGTGTCAAAATTGTGTTAAAATTGATGTCAGGCATATACCCCTACCATAGTTACTCTGCAGTATGTTGATATGTTGATAGTGAAATACCAATAGTCGGCTAGGAAGAAGAGTTATCATCCCATAGCAGTAAACACATAGGCTTGTGGTAAGAAGCATATCTCAAAAATTGCTTGGATGACATTTTTAATTGCATCAGCCTGTTTAGTGTGGGGAAAAAAAGGGGAAAAGACATAAATTAATAAAAACTATTCACGGATCCAATATATACTAGAGAAACAAAATATTATACTTGGATGCAAAATTTAAAAAAGGAAACCTGCTTTGATATAATAAATTTTATAATTTATAGCATAAGGGAATGTGGACAGGTAATAGTCATACGTAAATAACCTGTCCCCTAAACAACAAGTTTTTAAACTTTTTTCCTCTCACTAAAATCTATTAATCAACCCTTAATTGTGGAATCCAAGCAGCTAATGTAATTTGTAATTAAAGTAACATTTATATTGTACAGCTTTTGTACATAGGAAGCGACAGGGAATCTGCATATGGATGAAGTAGGAAACAGAAACGCCACCAGGCTATACCACAAGGCGCCAGGCGAAGTGGGAAGGCTGATGGGAGAGCCTCCGAAAAGTTCATGTGCAGAATATGGGCAATCAGTACATAAACATATGGGGGGAAATATCAAATAATAAAGGGATTCCATAAAAACAACAAACACTAACAAAACTTGTATATACATAAAAACTCTTCTGAAACTTTATATTTGGAATATAAATTTTTGTGAAAGTATGGAAATAAGGCCTGGTCTAGAGAAATGAGTCAGAAGAATAAATAAAGACACATGGCTCCTTGCAAACCGGCCTTATGACCAGCCTCTTATATTCAAAATCTACAATACGAGAAATGACACATAAATTAGCATCCACCAAAACGTCAGGTATTTAGTTTAATAATCTATTACACAATTTCTCATACAAAATTCTAAATTTAAACAAAATTGAATTAAAATAATTTGTCGATATTTTAATAACAACTCAGATATAATTTTTTTGTATACATATTTTGCCGTCCTTACATATGCACATATATCATATACACAATATAGCAATGCACACATAACACTCACAGGACGTAGACGACCCTGGCAAGGGTCACTGGAAACAAACAAAAAAGGATGAACCTTTCTGATCTGATGAATGAAATCGGAAAAGGGAGGTCACCTTTTAGATAACACTAGGGAGAGAAAAAATACCCCATTCAAAATCTGGGTTTTTCAAAATTCTTTTATAAATAAAACATTTGCAACACATTGACGGGGGACACATGAAGACATAAAAACATCTATTTTAGGGCTTAGTAGTGGAGGTATCTGTCTGCTCCCTCCCCCCCCCCAAAAAAAAGAAAGTTTAGTACACACACTGTTTTGCAGAATTGTCATCTAGGGAAATGGCTTGTGTTTGCACTGTGAGCATCACATGGAGTCAAAAATGACCTTTAGATATGACAATTGCAGGTATAAATTTGGGGATGGTATGCATAAACTTCTTTTGCTATGAACTACCATTGTCTTCTCTGATGAAGCGGATAATATTCGTATGCTTTGTTTTAATATAGGTATCCAAAAATATGGAACTTTTTCACCTCACTTGCGTATTTGATTATTATGATTTTTTTACTAGGTCACTGATTACGGCATTAAATTTGTACATAACAACTGGCCCCTGGCCCCTTAGTACAGCAGGAAGTTAGTCTCGTTAGTGGTTACCTCTTATTACAACTAAGGATAGTGAAGCGGTCTTGCAAGTGAAATTTGGTTTGACCTCTGACTTACCTTTCTGTGATATATGCAATCTAGCTAGACTGGGTACAGGATTATTTTCACTTTATATTCGCTATATTAGTCTACCTTATTGAACTTTCTAGTGTATCCAAGACCAAAAAGAAATAATACTTTTTAAAAAAAAAATCTTACAAGAAAAACTAGACTCCTTTATTATATAGCATATTTGGAGCTGGATTAAATACACAATTAATTTCGCTGCATATTCGCCTTTTCTATGTCTGATTAGTAAACATTTCAAAGTCGCTGGTCCAATGTAACTGCCTTTTTCCTCTTTTAAGACAAGTCAGCCCAACGCCAATGTTCACGTTTTAATCACTTTATTTCCCTTTATCTGCCCACTTGTATCCTTTGGATGTAGTGAATGGTTGAACCTCTCTCCGTGTATTCATTCGTGTCCTTTAATACATCATACTAACAGTAAGTAATAACCAAGAACGTTCGCATGTGCACGCTTTCTAATATCGCTTGATTAATTATTGGGCTAAGCGACCCAATTATCTGCCAAACAAAAACACTTCAAAACCAAACAAATTCGATATAATTGATTAGTGGTCTTTTCAACAACCTTATTACTTTACCTTTCTTAACCAGATACCCACCAGAGGATCACTATTTGATTTCAATCCACCGACTCAATGCAATCTGATTAATGAAATGCACTTTACATGTATTAACATTGGTTTCCTTCATTGAATGACTGAATGTCAGGAATTTTCTTCGATGTTTAATTAATCATACAAAGAATCCGACTCCACGTGTGGCATTACCTTTGAAGAGACGCATTGACGCTAATGAGGAAGCTATCTGTGTTTACATGTAAACTCCAAAATGTAAATGATTACCGCTTCAGAAGTAATCGAGATATCTACATTGTTTAGGTAAAATGAGTTTCTTTTAATTATTTTTGCATGAAAGCTCATAATGAAGACTGGGAGAATGAACACTAACATGAAACATAATTCTGCTACTGTACCTACTGTAACTATTACTTAAAAAAAACAACCAGAAATGTGTCAAAATACTGGTTGATAATTATCTAAGGTTTAATTTACTGACTCTGAAAGACTGGAAAATGCCGGACATTTAACCAGAGTAAGAAACTCAGGATTGAATGAATCAAGTTTTTTTGACAGATCTAGACTTAGTGAGGCATGTACAGCACAGTATATACATGACACTTGCCTGCATTTGAAGCACAGTATATACATGACATTTGCCTGCATGTATAGTGCAGTATATACATGACATTTGCCTGCATGTACAGCACAGTATATGCATGACACATGCCTCCATTTGCAGCACAGTATATACATGACACTTGCCTGCATGTGCAGTGCAGTATATACATGACATTTGCCTGCATGTACAGCACAGTATATACATGACACTTGCCTGCATTTGCAGCAAAGTATATACATGACATTTGCCTGCATGTACAGTGCAGTATATACATGACATTTACCTGCATGTACAACACAGTATATGCATGACACTTACATGCATGTGCAGTACAGTATATACATGACATTTGCCTACATGTGCAGCACAATATAAGCATCACACTAACCTGCATGTGCGGAAAATTATTTTCTAATATGCAATTGATGTGTGCACTCCAGAAAAAGAACGGTCTTTAACTTGATCATAATTATAACAGTCTCTGGTCATGCAAAACTCTCTTCTGCAAATTCATCGGGTCATTTGAGAAGATGGTAGGAAAATCTCATACCCAGTTCTTTTTCCAATTTTACTAATACTGAAGTTATAGATGTTATCACAAACGAATCGTGCCGCATATTCCATGACAGTATCAGCCCTTTTAGCTCAACATACCTACGGTCAGTATCTGGCCAACTTACCCATGAAAAGTTTCAGTCTTATTAGGCTAACATACTTACGATCAAAATCAACCAAATCAGGCCAACGTATTTATGGTCAGTCACAGCACAATCAGACCAACTTCCTTTTGGTCTCTCTCAGCCCTATCATGCTCACTTCCATCGCAACCATGGAGTGTGACGATTGTCAGTCTGAGATGCCAAAACTAAATTTGTCATATTTTCATTAACTGTGGGAATCATTCATTGCAGTAAAATCTTTCTTAAAATACAGGCTATTCATGTTTGAAATGAAAATAATACTGTTTTAATTGTAATAGAGTTTAAAAATAAAAACATACAATATTACAAATAGTTTTAAACATATAATTTACATTAACCAATACTATTTTATCCATAGATCGTGAAGCAGAATGGCTTACCATCATTTTCAAGGCCAATGCAATATCCCTGACCAAGTGTGTATACATGCAGAGACTCAGAAAAAGTGTCAGTGCTACGTTCCATACTTTTTGTGTCACGTACCCAGCCAGCTGTTAGGATTGCTAACAGGACACTAAAATGTCCCATAGTAAAAGAATAGAACCTTATAACAAACAACGCACTTTAATCTCAATAAGCATAAATGTTGTCCCTGTAAATAGAAAAAGGCATCTCCATTGAAAAGTGGTTTTTAATTTGTCATCATAAAGACTATAGCCTATGTCTTTGGGGCGCCATATCCAAATGTGGTAGAACCAACTAAATCCTGGTGGATCTCCCCGGGTACATTGGACATGTGATAATGAGGCCTGGGTACCAACACTTGACTTCTGGGGAGCATCCATCGAATTCAGAACGTTTGCTTTATTTCAAATACCAAGAAAGACCTTAAAGAGATAATACTTTCCTTTCGCTCATGGATCACTAAGATGAAAATAAATTAAGTCCAAATTTGTTAGGTACGAAGATTTCAAAATCATATTAAGAGACGAATATTAAACTTTATATAGCGACAATCAACAATATATTACAGTGACTATTCCTTCCTAAAAACAGATTAGGTTTCCAGAAATATCTATATCAGAGTGTGTACAGTCATTAATTGGCTAAGTAACTAATGAGAAACACCAGCTATCATGCAAGTAAAGGGAACTTGGAGAGTTTGAGGTTTGATAATTTATGAAAAAATTGATACATGACAGGATGTCGAGAGATTGAATGGATGTTAAGAGGTTCGGTATATGTCGAGAGTACGTGGTGTGTGTGTGTGTGTGTGTGTGTGTGTGTCTATCTATCTATCTATCTATCTATCTATCTATCTATCTATCTATCTATCTATCTATCTATCTATCTATCTATCTATCTATCTATCTATCTATCTCTCTCTCTCTCTCTCTCTCTCTCTCTCTCTCTCTCTCTCTCTCTCTCTCTCTCTCTCTCTCTCTCTCTATATATATATATATATATATACATACATATATATATATATATATATATATATATATATATATATATATATATATATATATATATATACATGTATATATATATATATATATATATATATATATATATATATATATATATATATATATATATATATATATATATATATGTATATGTATATATATATATATGTATATATATATGTGTATTTATCTATGTATGTATATATATATTTATATATATATATATCTATATATATATATATGTATATATATATGTATGTATATATATATATATATATATATATAATGCTATCAGCTTATGTTGCAATGTCATCTTTTGTCAATCAATGTCACAATTAAATGAAAATATGCAATACAAAAGAAATTTACTTTTATGTTAGACTACGCTTCATTTGGTTGTTTACCTACATCCAAGTTATTTATACCAAGGGTAAATACATTTTGTATCATTTTTACATATATTTCGTTCTATATTTCTGGTTCTGTGACAGAAATGACTAAGTAGACATTTGGAAGTGACTATATAAGTTGTAAAATTTAAATGTAGTTCTTTTAAAATATAAAAGTTTCAGTTTTTATTTTTATAATGAAATATGCACAAAATTCTATGAATTTTTTATGTTGATGGCTACAGAAGTCCAATAAAAATATGAAATTCAAATGTTATGTATATCTTTCTGCCCTTTCTTGAACTGATGACTCAGGACAGAAGTACAATCTATATTCTCCACCTAATACTGAACTGACCATTATGTGCAGAAAAAGAAAATTAAACATACGAATAATCAAACATATATTCTTACAATTAAATTCTTCAATGTGTGCGTGTGTGTGTGTCTGTGTGTGTGTGTGTGTGTTCGGTTTAGTGGGTTGGGGATGGCTGAACTGTAAACACTGTAACGTACTATATGACACAGATTTCACTAATCAGGGCTTAATTACTCACAGTGCACTGTCAACAAAAATAAACCAGGATAATCGCAAAATCATTCTCATATTTTGCTCTAACTAAATGAAAATGCTTATAACGAAGCCAAGGATCACCACCAATAAAAGAGATGAAAAATATTTTATTTTTTTTTATAAAAACAGGATGAGATTAGATTGGTGTGTAGTAAGCCGGAAGTAGTAATAGTGATATATCCAGCAGGCACATAGTAGGTGTAAAATATGCTTTTTGAGGTTAATTTAGATGCAAAAGATTAAACAGTAAGTGTTGGCGTTTAGAAGTTTAAATGTATCTTTTAATTGAAGTTTATATTCAATAGGCAAGGCTAAAGTTATCACTTGTGTGGTGGTGATTTTGTAGTTGTCCTTTTGAAGTAAAATACCGAGAGGATCGGTACTTCATAATAGCTTTGTACAGTATGTTTTAGTGAGTAATCACTTACCAATAAAGAGCCAGTCCCTCTCTTTCCCTCAACTATGAGTGCAAAGAGAAGTTATTCTGCAGGATTTTTTTAAAACTGTACCATAAAGTCAAAATAAATTTGCTTGGAGCTATTCGTGTTTGTAAAGAGACGTTTTTATATTTATACAACTAGTACATGTTTCCTTTATGCAGATGTAACTTTTTCCATATGTACTGACCATAAATAAGTTTTATACAAATTATTTTGCATTTTTTTATTTATTCCACTCGACGTTATTACCTGTGACACGTATTGATCATAGAATCATTAAAACTGTTGTATCGCTTCATTTCTTTTATTGACAAAAAAATCGATTCAGTCATTTATTTACTAGATATTAGAATTTATATTAGTCTCAACAAGCAAATATAATACATGATTCCAAACTGGTATTAGTTATGTTCAATCATTTATAAATTCCTTATAAAATCTTACCAGCTTATCAATACAATTCCCGAAGCATTTTTGATGAATAATGACCCTAATTTCGGACTAAGTAAGGGCAGATAATTTCTAAAGAACAATGAAAACGTAATAATGTGGATTGCGAAATTATTAGTAATATAATACTGTAAATAACAGTTTCATGACGCATTCATTATTGCGAGCAAATTCAACTAAATGAAACAGTCCGCATCATTAAATTTCACTAGTATTAAAAGAAAACAGATTCTGCGCCGTGTTCGGAACCATTATTAGACCCTAACGCATATTTGCTGCAGAGATGAAACTAGTAGAAATTGGCTACTTCCTCCAATGGTTCATTTTTCCAGGGTTTGTGACCGTAATGGTGAAAAAAAAAGTCAATTCGCCATATTGGATTCATGCGATGGTCGTCCGAGAGTGATGCGAATGTACATTACTGGTTTTTTGTTGTTTTTTTTTTTTTTGAATGGATTTGTGTAGTTTTTCAGTCGTCGTGCGATTCTGAAGGGATAAAAGACGAATGAGAAAATTCAAATCGAGCGAAGGATTGTGATCACTGTTGCATTCTTTGTGTTATTGTATAATACCGTTAACGTGATTTCATGTTGTCAGAAATTTTTCGTGCATTATTGACAAAACTGTAGACTCCTGTGGTTACATGAATTAGTGACAAATTCGTGTCCGCGTGCAGAATATAATGTAATCACCGTATCACTTCTCCATTGTGTGATAATTGAACTCACACATGAACACTTTCTAGAAGTCCAGCGCAGACGTGCTATGTCAAATAAGATTCGTCAGCTTTATTTATGGTTGTGTTTACCGTCGACTGCAACCGCTCCGCTGGCCTAATGGCTAGAGTGTCCGCCTCAGATGCGAGAGGTCGTGGGTTCAAACCTCGTCCGAGTCATACCAAAGACTTTAAGAAATGGTACTAACAGCTGCCTCGCTTAGCGCTCAGCATTAAGAGGTTAGTGTTAGGGCTGGTTAGCATGGTGTCAGAATAACGTGACTGGGTGGGACATCATGCCACATGTCTGCGGCATGATGCCCTAGTGCTACACATCACTATAAACTGTCACACTGCAGACATCGTAGCGATATGACCTAAAAATTTTAATGCTACCTTAAAAATCTCAATCACACACGCATACGCATACACACACATACACACACAGACACACACACACACACACACACACACACACAAACACACCATCGACGGCTATGATGCCACCATGGAATATTATGAGTCCTAACGCGGGAACAACAGCAAGCATACGAAATTTATCTTGTTTGCTGCTCTCTTAATCGAATAACCATTTTCAGTCGCTATTGTCATACAACTTAAGTCAGAGGCATATATATGCAGGTGTCTGGTGCAGCTGCAATTTGTTTTATTGAACGTTATTTTGTATACCGATCAGTATTAGACTGGTTTAGAAAGAAAAAGAAGTAACAAGAAAAGACCTTTCTAACGTCCTTGAAATCTACATAAATCAGGTCATAAAAGATGCTCTTAACGTCTTGAAATCTGATTTCTCTACATCTTTTAAATTTATCAATAATTCTTATGCAGATGAACTTTTCTTTTAATTTACGGTTGGGTGAATATATATGTATCAAAATAACTCTCTGGTGCAATAATGAGAAAATAAACGATAATTACCCACCCACCTCCATGTGTATTTGTAAGCTGTTTCGATTGTTTATGTGTGTGTGTGTGTGTGTGTGTGTGTGTGTGTGTGTGTGTGTGTGTGTGTCGCAACGTAGCACCGTTCAATGTTCTGTGACAGGCCTGACACTGGTTTATTGTTTGAATGTTAGTAGCTAAAAAAAAATTCTCTGTTTTAAAGTAAAATAACATCATTATGTTATTTGAAATTGTTTTAACATATCTTGCGATAAAGTGAAAGAAAGTGTTTCACTTCGAATGAAAATAACGGCCCTCATCCACTCCACCGAACGCACAGAAGAGAAACTTGCCATCTGTATGTTAATTGCTGTATAATCTGTAATCTAAAAAATGGGACTGATTACGTTTTAGCTATAGCTGATAATGTGAAAAACTTCTAGCTGACATTAGATAGCCTACAGTTAAAAATAGGCAGTGTTGAAACTGACACCTACAATGTATTAGCTACATTACTGATATAATAGGCAGAGAAACTTTGAGTAGAATGCCAACACCGGGGCAGGATATTAACCAGAGAAGGCCAGTAAACATAAAACACAATTACTCCAAAAGAAAAACGACAAAATGTTAAGTTTATTTAATAAATTATTCTCAGCCTTCTGTTTGACAAGTGAAGTCCATTTTTTTCTGAATTAAATCTGAAAATGGCCCGGACAAGGCAGACAGTGAAGATGGATTACAAACCACAACGAAAGGGGTGTTGTGGAATCATGGACTAAAAGCTATAAATATTAAAATACAAATAATATAGAAAATTTCTACAAAATGGACAGTGAGAACAGTAAAAACAATTTACGAGAGGCACGAACTTCATGAGAAAAAATGGCGAGCCACAGGGCTGGAAAAGTAGTAAAGGATTTAGAGAAATACTTCAAAACTCGGCGAATAGAGACAGAAGCATGATCTTTCTTGGAATGTGGATATAAAGAAGGAACACAAGATATAGACACATCAAAAAATGTATGGGGAAAAAAGTACCTGGTTTATGTTCGGTAATGATTACAATAAAAGTTAAAGATCCGGAATACATACCAAAAATTTACTCCATCAACCCAAACGACTAAAACGTTTATATACTAAAACCCCAGAGGGAACCAACTATTTTTACCATCTGGAGAAATGACAATACAAGGGGAGACTGTTACAGCAAGAAAACCAGCAACTATTATGAAGAAAATACAAAAGTCGACTGAACTACACCTATCAGACATCCATTGGAAATACCACTTCAATCTAGCGTTGAGAAATGTAAAGTAAAACCGAAGATAAAGGTGATGTCATCAAGAATAGATACAATTCCTTTAGCAAAATTCTTCAACGGAATAAGAAAACTAGAAATTGAAAAGACCAAATTGACCGATGTAAAAAGAGATTTCTTTTACATGGCTTCATTACAAACAGCTAATCCTGCTTTCTGCTGCATCAATAACAACAGAACTAGAAATGGACACAGAAAGGAGCAAAAGGAGGGAGAACAAGATGAAAAAGAATAAACATGAAGAATAAGAAGAAACCAAAATTATGGAAACATATTTCTTTGAATTGCAAGTAGACGAATGTCTCAAAGATTTTGAACTCAATATATATATATATATATATATATATATATATATATATATATATATATATATATATATATATATATATATATATATATATATATATATATATATATAAGATGCGAAAACATTGCATTAAAAGGAAACGATGGTGGCTGAGTTTCTTTTTAATGAAAAATGTATACGAGAGATATATCATTGAATCAGCGTACATATATTTTATTTATATCACATACAACTACATATATTTGTCCTTTGAACGGAGTTCAGATTTACTACAGAGAGCTATGTATTGACTGAGTGAATGAACTCCTCAAATGCAAGAGTGTTTGCTACAAAATGTAGTTCCATGCCTTTTGTGGCTATTCACAATCACCTTTGCATATTTAGTTTCTATTTTTCTTTACATTGATTAAATCAATATAATGCATACTTATGTCCTAAATATGATAGATGGTTTTAATGATCAAAGTAGAGCACTACAAAAAATACATGGTTACACCATTCACGTACCGGAACATGGAAACTAATGTGGAATATAAGCTAAGCGAAATAGTGAACTAACATATGGCAATTAAAATATTTTAATCTATTTACAGTTAATATAAGACATTATTCTACTCTAGTAACAGTACCACCCGCAATAAACTCTCTCTCTCTCTCTCTCTCTCTCTCTCTCTCTCTCTCTCTCTCTCTCTCTCTCTCTCTCTCTCTCTCTCTCTCTCTCTCTCTCTCTCTCTCTCTCTCTCTCTCTCTCAACACACTCACATCCTTTAGTTGGTTTGACTTGACTTTTACTGTCATTGATAAGTCCAGAGATATCATGGGATGACACAAACGAAAATTCTCTACGTTAGTCATTTCAGAAAAGAGAGAGAGAGAGAGAGAGAGAGAGAGAGAGAGAGAGAGAGAGAGAGAGAGAGAGAGAGAGAGAGAGAGAGAGAGAGAGAGTTTAAGAAACAACAACAAACATAACATTAAATACATCACAGTATGTTTACCACGTAACCGAGGAGTTTACTGTATAATGGCGACTTGATTTGCAGCTTTGTATCATTAATAAACAATGTAGATAAATCCCAAGGAAATTGCTCAAGTATCGTTGCGACGAACCATACTCTTATAGGCTACTTGGAGTAATCTTTTTTATTTCAAGGTTTCAATCCAGCCCAAATTCCTTTTCTCTCTCACTCCACATTTCTGAAGTTGTATGTATACCATATTAGATTCGTTTAGTAAAAGATTATTAATACTTGTGTCGTTATTTTCATACGTTACAAATGATTAATATGTGGAAATTCATCACTATCTAGCATAATCATCTGCAGACGGTCGCTGGAATGATTATATATGAGTCAATATTGTTTGGTATAACAAATTTTTTTATACCAACAATATATATATATATATATATATATATATATATATATATATATATATATATATATATATATATATATATATATACAGTTACGACCATGTAGGTAAATTACATGTGTTCAAATTTATTTTTTTTCTAATCCTTTCTATTTTATATTTTTGTTCATTTTTATATCATTAAATGTATTTATTATTATGATGATGATTATGTTTATGATTATGATATAATATAATAATGTTATATGTTATATAATAATGTTATACAATATTTTTGCATGACGGTTTTGTCTTATTTAGTAAACATTAGGAAATAGCTATGTAAATGATACTTGTTGACATTCTACACTGCGATGTGACTAGATTTCGAAATCTTCATGATTTCTCCACGCGTGACGTGTTAGTTTGCTTTAAATACTCAGATACCTGCGAATTAGTCAGATATAGTCATGAGTCATATTTTAACGTCTTAGTGAGTCACATCATAACATCTTGTAGAGTTTATAATACCTTAAGAAGGTATTCCTGTGCTGGAAAGAGTTGTTCATTTGTACGTATGAAGAACAACATGAGTTTTATTATTGATGATAGCTGAACTTCATCTACCTTTTAAAGAATAATTATTCCCCTGGAGAACAACACAACTGGCTTTGGACAAAGACGTTTGCTGAAACTATTACTAAAGTGGAACAGAACAATGCAAATTGTGATCCACAGTAAAAATTCTGGACAGTTGGTTAACCTTCGTCATTATTCGGCATCTTGGAATAGAATTGAGATTCAGACTACGTCAATATAGAACTGTTTTGTCACAGGACTTATGTGTTTTCACAGTTTTAAGACAAATTTTTTAATCTTCTTCTTAAATCGTAAGTCTTGTTTCATATTTTGTTTTTCTTTTCACCGTGTTTTCTAGAGAAATAAATTATTTTTGTTAAAATTTGCAAAGCTTGTTGCAGTCACTTTTTCCAAACATTAACAGAAATAAAAATTATTATAATAAACAAGATATAATATAGCACGAACAGTACATGTAGAGCAAGAGGGCCTCTCTAAATGGTCTGAAAAGATTAGCATGGGAAATACCCTCCAAAAACTTTAAAGAAAAGAGAAATTATGTAAAGTTCAGACAAACAGCAACCGTGCTCCTAAAGATTGCCGGATGATTAACAATCTTACATTGTAATGCATGTAGGTAATACATTTCCATATGCTTGTGAACAGCTAAAACATGACATTGGTTTCTGTTGCTATTTTTAATCAAATGTTTCAAAAACTTGGATTTGACACCAAAATTTTCAGCAACATTCAATCTGACGATTGCTTTGGCAAGCATGACACATTTCAAACATATTATTAAAAGATGATAAATACGATATTTGCAATATTGGCCATTATTTTGTGACAAAAACACAATCTTGGTGTAAACCAATATTTTTCATGATGTAAATAATAGACTAACATGCTTAGTACTATGGCAAGGGAAGATAACTCGATACAAACGATACTCACTTTCATCGCCATTCCCCTTACTAAACTACTGACGACCTGTTGAGGAAGCCGTCAACTCATCCAGATGACTTTTGGGTGTTTTGAAAAATTATATTCGCGAACTCTGATCATATAGAATTTCATCTGTTAAACATTCCCCTTTCAAAATAATTGTTCCGATGGCATAGTGGTTAGAGCGTCAGTATTAAGAGGTTAGTGTTAAGACTGGTCGGCCTGGTATCAGTATAATGTGACTGGATGAAACATCATGCCACATGTCTGCGGCATGATATCCCAATGCTAGATATCACTATAAACTGTCACACTGCAGACATCTTAACGATATGACTGAAAGGTTGTTAGTTACGTTAGAATCCAAATCACACACACGCATGCACGCACACACACGCACACGCACATTTTTCAAGATCCTAAATCCGTATGGTTCTGTATCAATGGGACTGAGAAACTTCGCCTTGCTGTGAAATGTTAACAAGAACATTGATCAGATTGTGATCTATGCAATCCTTCAATGTTGGTTATCCCTCTTTCGAAATCCCATCAATCCACCATTGTCGAGGGCAGCAAATTTGTGTGTGTGTGTGTGTGTGTGTGTGTGTATCAGGGGAAGTTTTTAAATTATAAAAATCTGCCTTTGCTTTTTAATGTATTTATTTCGTAATATGCTCCAGTTAAATATTTAAAGACGTAAAGTTCTTCACAGTCTCGGGTTTACATGCTTTATTTTAGGTGGGGTGAGGTGGTCCTTTCAATGCACATATTGCCATTCAAATGTTGTTCAGTTGAAGTTTAGATGATATATGAAATATAAAGGTGCTCCAAATATACACTATGCATGAAGTACCCATGCGTAATAATCTGATAGGCTAAAGTGGTATTACTTTCATCCGTACTACTTTTTCTTGGCTTTGCGGTGTTAAAGGCCATATTACGACACGTGACATGCTACATGGCGACAAGTATATTTAGCAGAGGAAAAACCCGGGAAGGCGCAAGAAACAACCACAATCAGATTAAAATCAACTCTCTGTACAACGTAAAGATCTGACCGAGATAGCTTACGGGTCATGTTCTTGCGACCTTTGAATTAATCAATGGAATTACATCTTTTAGATATTTGTAAGTGAATCAAATAGTTCACACACATTGATGATTTTTAGCCTTACTACTCAGTCTCCCAAACACGAAGATATAAAACTTCATTTGATAGGCTGATAAAATTAGAGATTATGGTAATAGCATATGTCTCCAGAACACGACCTCTAAACGGTAGCTGTCAGAGCTTCCCGTAGTACAGTGGAGATTTTATTTTAATCATACTGGAAAGAACCATAGACCCACAGAAAGCTACTGGCAAGTTTCTTTGCTACCCACGTTGGTCGAACCTAGATTCGACCTCGTGCCGACAGTGGTGATTATGTGTGAGTGATCTGCAGAGGCGACGCCATAGACCATTCGGTCACCTGGGGCCCACTCTATACTACCGAGTCATTCATTAATTTATTCACGAATAGTGTGGGACTGCATCAGCTCAAATAATTTACCTCCACAACTTATTGCACTGCATTTGGTATGTAAAGCTCTGCAAAAGCTTAAACAGCGGAACGTCAATGGGTGAGCGCGGAAGCTCTCGAACAGCATACGGTTATGGATGTGTTCTCGAGCATCCGTGCTCCGTAGCTTCTCGGCTCCGCTTCTTAGGCCCTCGAAAATGGGTATGTAATGAAACGAAGAGAAGTGTGGATGCGCAATTAGAAAAAAAGGGTATTGGGCTGCACCGTCCTATCCGAAATAAGCTAGTTTGTCGTTTTCAAGGACAAATAGATAATTCAATAATAGAAATTGAAGAACTTCTGCACTAAAAGGAACACAACTAGTTCGATAAGTTAGCGTAGATGATAGTTATGCCCTACAATGCATAACTACGCAGAAATCTGGACAGGAAAGGCTCTTAACGGTTGATCCACTAGCAGTAAGTGAAAGTCCTTAAGTAAGTGGGTGTCTCCCCCATCGATTGTCAATTTTGTTTTCACGAGACTCAAGACAAAAGCAGCTCCATACCAAACTCGTGAGTGCCAAACACAACCATAGAGATGTGAATGCAAACATGAACACTCGTCGGAAAAAAAACAACACATAACCAGCCTAGAAGATACATTTTTTAATAATGCGGTACTGAAAATGAGACTTAAATTGAATTGACCAGACAGCAGGTTATACTTCCTTTCTAATGAGATATATAATTCAAATGAACACAGGAAATCAAATAAGCAATGAGGGGAAAACCGTCAATGCTCACTGACGAAGAGATTGAGCTGTCGAAGTATGGATACGAGCAGCACCATGTAAGGTTGAACGAACGTAAAACGACATTTATGTAAAGGATCTGATTAAACTCAGATCTCCACTGTTGTACATGAAGATCTGACAGCTATCGGTTAGGGGTCATGTTCTGTCTACCTATGTTATTACCATAATCGATAATCTTGTCATCCAATAATATCAAGTGGTATATTTTCTCATTTGGAGACTGAGCAGCAGCGTGGATAAAAAACATGAATATGTACCGAACGATTTGATTCACTTTTAGATTTTTGAAAGGTGCGTTTACTTTGGCTAATTCAAAGGCCACAAGAACATGACCCCTAAGGGATCGGTCCTCGTCAGATCTTCACGTAGGACAACAGAGGCCTGATTTTAATCAGATTGTTTATGTAGCACACGGTTACCCAAAAATGTTTAAATTTCAATTTCCTCAAACAACCTATGGTCATCTCAGCATACGGAAGAGGTCGTGTCAACAAGGAATAAAGTTATAGAGACAAGCGAAGGGACGACAATATTATAAATAATGATTTCACTTACAATAGTATTATTGTGTGTATTCGTGTGTGTGTGTGTGTGTGTGT